>JAENPR010002436.1:0-56882 GCA_018135685.1 Themeda triandra | reverse complement strand
TCGTCGCCCCGCCCGCTCCTCTTCTCCGCCGCGGACCTCTTCGGCCTCCGTGGCGGGTGGTGGAGGCGGGCTCTCCCTCCCGCGGCGTCGCGGCCCCCCGGCGCCGTCGCCGACGCCGCTCCCGTACAGCTCACCATCTCCCGCAGTAAGGAAGGGCTGGCGGCTGGCCCCCTTCTTTCATTCCCCCCGTTGTGCTTGTGCCTGCCTTTTCTTTATTTGTTTAGCTCTTGCCTTATGTTGGGCGCTGCTGCTTTTCTGATGCAGGTTATTCTCTGCGTGTGGGCAAGGGCAAGAAGAAGGCACATTTTGACGATGAACACAGGTACTTCCCCTTCCTCACCTCCCTCACAAGTCACATTTTGAGGATGGGCATTGGATATCCAGTAAAACAGATTTCTCAAGTTGTGGTCTCGTCATGGATTATCACTATTCTTTCTTTTGTTATGGGATAATTGGTTGTGTAGCATCGAAAGATCGTGATCTCTGTAAAATACCACTCAAAGTTTGAGTCCCTGCAAAATACTCAGGAGCGGGCGGGGCAATTTATCTGATATATAGGGTACGAGGCACTGTTGCACTATGCCTTGATGTTGTGACAATACACAGTAGGGGATATGTTATTCCTCATACCAAATGTAGATCAGGATATTTTTTTGGGTGGAAGGCATGAGAGAATGTGGCTTTGCAGGATAGGGTCATTGACCTACCCCTTTCCTGGACGAAGCGATGAGACAAACAAAAAAGCCCACTTCGGATACGCTTCAGTTTGAACTTTGAGTCTGAATCATGATGCTGCATGATAAATACTCATTCCACACTACCCTTTTTTTGTCACTGTGGTAAAGAAATGCAATTACAAAGGATAACATTTACTAGTTACTCCAGTGTTTTGTTTTGAACAGAATAGTGTCATTGCTACTTGTTTGGATTGCTCATGAAGTTATCTTTTGATGTATATTCCGTCTAATGTAATTGATAATGGAATGTGACCTCAGCCATCGAGCGGTTAACACGGCACTATGGTGCAACTTCCTCGTTTTCTCCCTAAAGTTTGGAGTGTGGATTTCAACTTCAAGTCATGTTATGCTAGCTGAGCTAGTGCATTCCGTTGCAGACTTCGCTAACCAGGTAAGTTTTGTTTTTTTTTGCTATGCCAGTTGATATATATACCTTTGCTCTCTGTTTCATGACCAAGAACAAAGAATCTTAGGCCTAATTGTTCATCAACTTTCAGGCTCTTCTTGCTTATGGTTTGAGCAGCTCAAGACGTGCTCCTGATGCTCTACACCCGTATGTATAATCAATTCTTCTGGAATATATATGTTTTGTCAGAAAATAACTGGAGCATTCTTAGTTCTTTACTGTAGTGTACGGAGTATTTGGTTAAGTAAACTTATGCCCTCTTTTTCATGAATGAGAACCACTCCTTACCTTTAATGTAAAATATGATGGATTCAAGGTTAGGAAAGCCTGCAAATTAATAATATCCATTAGACAACCAGTGATGGGATTTAAAATTAAATATGATACACCATAAGCCGCAATGATGCATTTTGAATCGACAGATGTTAATCCTGGCTTTCTTTTTTGCAGCTATGGTTATTCAAAGGAAAGATTTGTATGGTCTCTCATATCTGCAGTTGGAATATTTTGCTTGGGTTCAGGTGCTACCATTGTGCATGGAGTTCAAAATTTATGGAATTCTCAAGTACGTCACTGAATTGTCATTTGAGTCATGAGAACTTTATGCACAAAGTTACATTTTATTATCAAATGTCATCAGTCACCATTCAAGTATGATAATGCTCATATCCATACTTTTTTTTGACAGCCTCCAGAGAATATTCACTGGGCTGCATTAGTGATTGGCGGGTCCTTCCTAATTGAAGGTGTTGCTTGCTTGCTGCTACCTCTCTCACCCCTTCACTTTTTCTTGGGGTGTCTATTCTAGCTATAATTTACTTGAGAAATCCTGTTGTCTGTTAGGCGCTTCACTGCTTGTCGCTATAAAGGCTGTTAGGAAAGGTGCAGAAGCAGAGGGAATGAGTATCTGGGACTATATCTGGCGTGGTCATGATCCAACTTCCGTTGCTGTTATGACTGAAGTCAGTAATATGGCCACCTATCATTTTTTTTATGTAGTTTAATCACAGTATATACTCATTTTCATTTCTGTCATTTGTAATGGTTGACTTTAATGGGAATTGTTATCTCATAGTTTTCTTAATTGATTTCTTGTTCATTTACCTTTTATCACCTAGTACTTCTCTGTATTCATTTCATTCTCATTTTTTCACATCGCATATTGGTCTACAGGATGGTGCTGCAGTTACAGGCCTTGCTATTGCTGCTGGATCTTTGGTAGCTGTTCAAATGACAGGAAATGCTATGTATGATCCAATTGGCTCAATCATTGTTGGCAATTTACTGGGGATGGTATGCTATTCATTGTATGTTTGTGCTTCATACTTCTTACACGTGGCTTATAGTTCTGTTTTATAAATGAATAGTTGATGTAAATTCAAAGCTGAGTGTGTTGTATTTACTTGTGTGTTAAGTTGCTTTGGTGTCTCAACCATACAACCCTGACCAATTGTGAAACAAATTAGTTAATACTTTTTATGCTTTAGCAATGAAGCAAAATGCCACATCTTTAACAATTTGTATCATATCTAATTGCCACACTGAACCTTGTTACATGGCATATAATAGAAGGTGGATCATGACTTCCCTGCTCCGGGTTTGCACACCAGGGATGTGCCATTGTCAAGTCATGCTAATGTGGCCTATGCATGCAGCATGCGGCACTTGTTAGGTTAATGTTTGAAGGGACTTTTGGGTCTTGAGTTATGGAAGAAATAAAATTATGATTTTTTTTAGAGAATAACCAAATAAAAGTTTGGATCTTGAGTTCTGAGGAACCAAATTGGTTAAACTTTTTTCAGAGTCCAACCTTGTAAAGCTCATGTTCTTCATTTAAATGGATTCACATTAGAAATGGTTGAATATCCAACTTTGGTCAAATGTTTCCATTTCTGGTCAAGACTTGCACAAAATTTTATCTTTCTGCAAAGTCCTAGTGATTTACTATAACATTATGGTAGATAACTTTTATATATAGATATTCATTCTGACATTGTTGGGACCTCAGCATGTTTGCTGTTGATTTTGATTATTTTATGTCCATGTCTTGTTGGAAAGCAGCTGTCCAATAGATTTACTCTCTGTGTAGGTTGCTATTTTTCTCATTCAGAGGAATAGGCATGCTTTAATTGGCCGGGCCATTGATGATCATGACATGCAGCGAGTCCTTGAATTTCTTAAGTCTGATCCGGTGAGCTTTGGCTTTATAATTTCGGAACTGCTTATAAGCTTTTTCATGAAGCTAATTGATATCTTCTTGCAGGTTGTAGATGCTCTTTATGATTGCAAAAGTGAGGTGATTGGGCCAGGTTTTTTTAGATTCAAGGCTGAAATTGGTATAGTCTTTATATTCTGGCATTTCACAATATATCTAAAACAGTTACATCATTTTCATCACTTTTAGTTCGTATGTGTGATAGCATGGCCAGTTCTAGGCAGAGGTGCTGTTGAAAATTTGTGCGCTTTATTTCTAATCCTGGAATGGCTCTTTTTGGACTCGATCTGAACTAGATTTGTTTACTACTTGTCCCAATGTAGTACTATTGGAATTGGAATAGTAGGAAAAGAATGAGGCATGCTCCATGGTTACGGGTGAAATTATCCGTATGCAGTAATCTATTACATAATATGCTTAACAGTATTGATGTTCTGCCGGTAGATGTTGTGAAGTTGGTACCAGTTGGCCACCAGCAATATTGTTATCTGAAGTCCTGTTAACTGAGCCACAATTTGAATAACTTTTCGATTATCCTTGTTATTGAACATTTCAGATGGTTTATCTTGTTTCCCCCCCTTTTCCCATGAAGTGAATTTTGATTAGTAACTTAATCAAATTGATTTGGTCTATATCTAAAGAGTTGTCACACCTTGCATTAGTGGTTTAAATTGAGAATTACCTGTGAGGCCCTGTGAAAGTCACTTCTTTCATGGCCCTGAAAGAAGATGGAAGGTGCTGAGTTTTCAAGGCCATAGAAGAACTAAGTGACTTTCACAGGGCCTCACAGGTATTTTTCTCATTTAAATATGGAAGGTGCTGAGTTTGAAGACATGCTGCAGATATCTTTCTTTTTTTTTTCTCTCTAATTCAGTTGATGAACTTGTACACTTTGAGGTTGGAGATTATCTACATGTAGCATGGGAGCAGGAACTAGGAGAATATCTACATTTTATCTCACAACATCATATCATGGTTTCTCTGTGGGTCAGCTTTTCGTCATGTTTGTTGCGGGCAGGCACTAGCATAGTTTATGGGGGTAGGGACTAGGTGTTAGTGCTTCATTGCCACATATCTATTGCAAACCCTGTGCAAACTTGGAAACTTCAATCTGGGCCACATGATGTTGATCCAAGGGGCGCATGTGGGCAGTGGGAGGGGAGATTTGCAAAAGTGTGATTAGAAGCGGGCGGTTAAGCACGAAATTACCCAATCCCCCTGCGCTCCTTGGATAACATCATGTGGCCCAGATCCAAAGTTTCCAAGTTTGCACAGGTGGTCCGGTTTCCACCTGATACGGTGCCATTTATTGTTGCCAATTATTTTGTATTCTCTTGCATGGCCTTATATCGTTGTTACAATTCATTTCCCAGTGCATTTTTTTCACTTCAAAAATTCTGATATTTATTGTCATCTAAATCGTCCTACAGATTTCAATGGAGTTGTTCTGGTACAAAATTATTTGGAAAGGACTGGACGTGGGACTTGGGCAAAACAGGTGCCTTACCTTGAAAATACTTTTATCTACAATCATTAACTGATGTGCATTTTGATATTCAGTATTCTTCTGTCAGTAATGTAGTGGAATAATTGCAATTTTTTCAGTCTTTAAACTAGGTTATTTATTGCCCTATTATTAGTCTGTTGAAATCATGTGGCTAAAATTCTAGCTGCCATTTTTTGATGTTTGGCTAGTTCAATCTTGAAAAGAATGATGTCAAGGAAGAAGATTATGTCCTAGTTTCATCTTATTACGGTCGTCTGGCAGTTTGATCTTGTGGTCTTGTACCCTTCTTCCACTATATACCTTTCACAAAGAACATTAAGAGAGCTGTTCCAACACATTAGGCAACTCGTCCTGGAGAAACGACTGTCAATATCTCACAACATACTGTGGCGGTTGGTAACACATTTTACTCTTGTCATTTTCATTCTACAGTTTCGGGAAGCTGCAGTGTCCAAGGATGATACGGAATTACTAAGGGTCATGGCTAACTATGGTATGTGAAATACATGTTGCTCTATAGATGGGATCTAAGCTTTGCTACCCTTGTCTGAAACTACACTGCTTCGACAGGTGAGGATGTAGTTGAAGCTCTGGGATATGAAGTGGATCGACTGGAGTCTGAGATCCAAAAGCTTGTGCCTGGGATTAAACATGTTGACATCGAGGCACACAATCCAGAAGGACTTGCTCTTAGAGCATAAGTTTTGTAGATTATCTGTCACATTTGATTAATATTCTTACTGATCGCTGCCAGTTTGATTTGCTTCCGGCATCATTCTATAAGATTTTCCTCCATTGCCAGTGTAAGAATTAGATGGAAGGAAGAAGTCGTTCCTGACATGGAAGGCTTTATGTTGAAGGTTGAAATCTTTATATTGCCTTGTGTTATGTTTTTGGACGGCTTGGAGTTCACGTACGACGGCGAGGGGCAGATGGAGGCGGTGGTAAGATTCGTTCAGCATGGGAGCAGGAGTTGCGAGTGTGGAATGATGTAGTGCCAGCAAAAGAAAAGTGGAGCCGTTTAGGGTGGAGTGCGTTGAGATCGATGAGCTTGGACATGGCGACTGGGGTGATTGAAGGCACCGGAGATGGAAAGAGAGCAAGTGAAGGTGTGGCAAGGCGGTTGTGTGCTTCTGTACAGCTGAGGCGAGATGGAAAGAGACCAAGATGGAAAGAGAGCAATTGAAGGGGTCGTCGTCACGGGTCACCGGTCATCGGTCGCTGCCTCTTGAAGGCTCCGACCTCCGTCCGGTCACTCGTCCGTCAGTCATCAGCGGAAAGAAAGAGGAGCCATCATTGCGTAGCCGCTCATAGCAGCATAGTAGCCACGTAGCTTTGGCCTCGGGAACGTTCCTGCTGGTTTAATGGTTCAAGACCGGCCGACATTTAGCCGGAGAAGACCACCATGGGACGGGACGGTCCTCGAGACTCCTCTGCCATTTCAAGCCCCTGACTCTGTTTTCACTTCTTGGGCCTGGATTTGATTGCAAGTCCTGCGGGTGAAGCCGTCCTCATGGCAGAGCTCCAGTTCAGCGAGCTCAAGGAGCCAGATGCCGGTTCTGGCAGCACGCAAGTAGGCAGCTCAGGCTTTTCAAATTTATTAAGCTTGTGAAATATGGACCTGCCCGATTACCTGTAAAACCTGTGGGGGAAGTAGCTGCCTGGCCCTATATGAACGATGTACGTACAGTACGTGTTATAACTTGTAATGTTGCTATGGTTTTTTGGTTGTATCATAGTATATCATGGTAGTCTTTGCGGATTGTGTAGGGTGTGTTTGGTAGTGCTATATACGAAGGAAAGAACGTGTTGAGTAATGTTACCATTGTTTAAATTTATTTATGACACAGTTGTCTTTTTTTTTCTCGCTTTGTTTATACTGGGTTATACCGTTTTTTTTTTTTTTTTTTTTTTTTTTTTATAGAATCCCCTTAACTGGTACAAGTGAAGTATCAAGTTCTACATCTGGACTCAACGCCTCACGCACACCTCACACACACACACCCCACCCAGACGCAGACTAGATAACGTAGACTAGATAAACCCTATACGCGCTCAAAGCTCAGCTCGCCACGACGAAGCGGAATACCAGAAAAGCACCGGAGCACAGGGGACCTGAGATTTTATTTCGGGGTAAACACCCCAGGTGCGAGGCCGGGAGTCGAACTCCCGACCGGCCGCTCGCCCACCGCGAAGCGTGCCACCGCGCTACGAGCGCGTTCGCCTGGGTTATACTGGTTGTGTGTGTTTGGTATGGACTTTACAGCTTGTGTAGGGCATATTCTGGGTAAGTAAAAAGAAATGGGCCGATGAGGGTTCTGAAATCGTGGGCCTGACAGGGCACAAGTCTGGGCCATAAGCACTCGAGCCTATTAGGCCCTGTTGAGCCATTGGGCCCTGTTGGTTGCCCCGCGCAGGCGCCCTCGCCTCGTCGGCGTCCGTCGAGGTGTCGAGGGCTGAGGCTCCGGTAGTCTGGTTGCGGAGGCTGCTTTCGGCGGTGGGGGCGGGTTGCGGGGCCAGACAGAGGAGTCGCAGCCGCGCCCCAAGACACGGCACGGCAAAGGGGCTCAGCCGCGCCTCCTGACGCCGCTGGCAGGCTCCAGACCCGCCACTTCCCGGCCCTCGGCCACTGATCTCCCCACGGCGGTTCGACGCCGTGCTTGCCACGGTCGCTACTCGTTACCACGAGGCTAGGTACTAATACTACTCTGGTTCTCTGTTCTGCTACTTCTGCAGAGAAACCGGTTAATTTCTACAGTATTGTCCCCAAATTTGGTTCTAGTGTCCATCCCGACACTGCTGAAAACAACTATGAATATGTTGCAGTTCAGGGTTTATTAGTTCTATACTAGTCTCCCGAGGTAACCAAGAAAATAGACCATGGAGCAGAGCTCATGCAAACTATGAGTTTATGACAATGTCTGGTCACAACATGGTAGGATAAAATTCCAATAAAAAAGCATCTTAAGAATCTGGTACATACCTTGTCTGAAATGAGGCCTAATATAAATATCATCAATTCCTAATGCATCATTCATAATTATTTCTTGTTTTCTCATGTACTCAACTCAAACGTAGTGTTTTCCATGTAATAAGAGTGGAAAAAACACATATGCTGACAAATTATCCATGTAACACTTAAGCAAATATTTAACTATTACAAATTGCTGAAATTCAGGTAGAACAAGAGTCACCAATCGCCATGATCCTTTAACGGGCTTCGATCTCTGTGAAGCCCATATTATTCCAGGAAAGTACCTTCTTGTCGCTGCTCCTTCCAGGTTCGACATCCCTACGTGCAAAACACATAGGTTGCATTGGTATGTGGAGCTGTGTGGTTTTGTTCTCCAACATAGACACAACTGCTGACATGAGTGGCCGACAATCTGGATTGTCTTGAACACACAATAGTCCTATGTGGATGAATCTTGAAACTTCTTCTAGGGGACAATTCTCCTTAACAGATGAATCCACCAAATTTTCTGTTTTGCCATCCTTCCATAGGTTCCATGCCTGAACAGATAGGATTTTTCTCAGTGAGCTAACATATTGGATTTTTCTCAGTGAGCTAACATATTTTCGGTAAGTAGTTCTAGTACTAGATTCAGAGCATCTCCCATACTTACATAGACTATAAGATTAGGAAAACCGACGATAAGATGTGGTGAGCTGATTTTTAAGCCACTCACAATCTCTAATAGTAGAACACCAAAGCTATAGGTGTCAGACTTCACGGAAAATGCACCTTCCAACGCATATTCAGGTGACATGTAACCACTGCCAACGATTTTACCAATATAAGGTCTATGCAATACGAATATCCTAGCCATACCAAAATCTGATATCTTAGGGATCATCTCTTTATCTAACAAAATGTTGCTTGCTTTGAGATCTCTATGAATTATTGTTAGCCTTGAATCCCGATGGAGGTAAAGAATCCCTCTAGCTACCTCTTGAATTATCTTATACCTTGTTGGCCACTGAAGCATTCGTTTCCTTTCAGAGTCTGAAATAAGAGAGACAAATGAGGCATGTGCTGGACATATTATTTGTTTGGTTGTAGAAGTTTTCATCAGAGTATGAAAAGTTGGAAATCAATTGTACCAAAGATGAAGTAATCCAAGCTTTTGTTAGATAAATATTCGTATACCAACAACTTCTCTTCTTCATGAATACAACAACCAAGAAGCTTAACTAGGTTCCTGTGCTGCAGTTTTGCGATCAAGACTACTTCATTTCTGAATTCCTCCGTGCCTTGCCCAGAACCCTTACCTAGTCTCTTGATGGCTACTTCCTTGTCACCTTCCAACACTCCCTACTTGATTTCATCATTCAGAATCAGAAAATTGTTCTAGTCACTGTTATATTAATGTAAAATATTTTAGCTAGTACCTTGTAAACTTTTCCCTCCCTCTCCAAGCAAATTGGACTCTGAGAAATTGCCTGTTGCTTCGACAATGTCTTCGAAGCTAATATAAGGGAACTCTATAATTTTGTCCCCATCTTCATCTACAGACCTTAAGTATTCTAGCATCTCTTTCTTTTGGATTTCCTTCTGTTGCCTTTTACCTGTGGTACAACATCAAATGATTTTTTTCTCTACAATAACACAATACTTTTCATTTGGAGAACATGCCTCTAGTTCTTTGTACCTCGGTATTTATATATCCAGAGAAGGGCTATGGTTGTGATTAGCAGCAGTAATGTTATAACCGGGGCAACAATCTTTACTAAATAGCTCCTGTTTTTAACTGCATGGAAATGTATGTATCCTGTTAGAATTTATTGCATCAAACATCACTTGCCAAGAGTGTAATTATTTGCAACACCTAAATACCACTCAAACAGTGAAAACCTTCTAGCATCACTAATGAACATGTGATTTTAAGATATGCGAGGAAGCATTATATATGGTCATACACATATTACTGCTACAATCATGATCATTGAATTTGGCATGGTTTTTTTTTTTTTTTTTTTTTTTTTTTTTTTTTTTTTTTTTTTTTTTTTTTTTTTTTTTTTTTTTTTTTTTTTTTGTACAGAGAATACTTCCCGAATATATATGGTTAGCAACATTAACACCAGCGCAGAGTGTAAGACATGAAACAGATGGTGTATTGCTATGGTTCGAGGCTCAAGTTTGTTAAAATTTGAAATTTGTTTAGAGTGCTCATGGCACAACATAAAGATAGAAACAAAAACTAAAAAGCAATATATGGTGGTCTAGGAAGTGCTTATACCAGAAGACCCTGCAAGCCGTAGATATAAGTTCTCAGGTGCAATGGTGGCCCTCCCCATGTCAATGAGAACCCCAGTCCAAAGCAAGCACCTCGACCTCGATGTGTCACCCATGGTGCTAGCATTACTCAAGTAGGCATAGGAATATGCCAAGCACGAGCAATTTCTGCTGCACTCATCTTGGCATTGGTCGAAGCTTCTGTTCCTGATGTGCAAAAACTTGTCAGGAATCTTCATTCCAGACAAGGTCAGGAAACGGTCTTCCTGTCTGCATTCCTGATCTTCCTGTCTTCGGCATCCTCTTGAAGAGTTGAGAGCGTCTATAGGCTCGAACCCATCTATGCACTCACACGCTGGGGCAACCCTAGTTTGGTCGCAGTAACCAAATGGGCCACATGAGGCATAGAGATCACAGGCACTAGGCACCTCAAAAACAGACTTCCATAGCAATGAGTTGTTGTTCCAGATTAGGAGCCTCATGTTGCCTGTGTAGTCAAGCAACATACGTGTGTAGGGTGAGCCCTCAGAGGCTGTATAAGTATAGTAGAATCCGTCTCCTGTGCTGAACACCGTTGGGGACAGGACATAGGTAGCATTGCTCTGGTCTGTGATGCCAGACACGGAGAGATCATTGGTAACAATAGCAGTGCGGAAGTACGGTGAAGTTCCATTCCAGATGAACAACTGAAGGTTGGAGTTAGGATCAATCCTGCTGGAGATGTCCCTAGTAGATGGGTCATCAGGGCCTTTCCATGCAACAAGGCGCATGGCAACTTGTGCCTTATAGGAAAACAAGAACTCCATGGTTGGAAGGATGGTGTCAGTTGGGTGATCAAAGCTTCACCATATAATGTCCGCCCCGCTTTGAAGGATAAAGTTCCCAGTGTCAAGCAGTGTGGCAAAGGCTGTAGCGCCTACCATGGTGACATTGCTTGTGATTGCCCAATGAGTGTGCCCTTTCGAGTCAGACAACGAGAGCGTTAGATTGTTGGTGAGGGCAAGCCTCGCTGATGGAGTGGTGATGGGGTTGTCACGGTTTGCGACCCACACCACAGTGTGCTTGGGGATGTTGTAGTACCAAATTCCAAGGTATAAATTCTTACTTGAGCTGGTTGGGGAGAAGAAACCAAGAGCGAAGACCTCGCCTTCAGAGACAAGTATGTCTCCATGACAGAGTGGCTGTAATTGTGTTATTTGGTTGTTGGATTCGGAGAGAGAACTCAGGATCAAGAACAGGAACACGAGGACAAAGAGGTAGGCCACATCCATCAGCCCCTTGTTCTTTGTAGTTTGCCTGTGAAGTGTGAAGAAGGTAGCATTTATATTACACACTATATGGAGAGGAAACTAGACCACCAAATTGAATACGACTCTCACCGGGGTGGTAGAGTCAGTGGACCTCAAAGTGGAATGTAGACCAAAGCCTTGTTTCGTCTCCAGTGAAAGTGATTGGTACATAAAACCATCTTGATGTGATGTAGGGTTCTTGGGCTAACAAGGTTTTCTTTGAAACATAGGAATTTCAAAGGTATCGTACATGAATTTTATTGGAATTAATTAATTTAAAACACAGGAAACAGGGGGGAAAAATCCCACATTTCAAAGGGGCCTTAAATTTTTAACTTCTCATATATACTACATTTCAAGGTTTCTTTGGAACACAAGACTTTTACAGAAATTGTACATAAATTTCTTAGGAACCAATTTTATTTCACATGAAAAATACAGGATTCAGAAATACTTTAGCATCTCAAAGGGGCCTTAGGAGTTTTCTCGCTGATTTGTGCCTACGGTTATGATGAGGACTAAATTTTTTAAGCATAATGAGGACTACATTCTGGCGAGCAATATTGTCCATTGACCTTGAAGACTGAGTTCCTGGATTTTTTTATTTTTTTGAGTGGAGAGGTCACCTCATTAGAAAGCGATGTTTGAAAGGCCATACCACCAAGAGCACAATATGTTGTAGGCTTGACATTTGACGAAGGGTGAGAAGACTACTGCACTGAACTGACCTCAGTGCCGTAGTTTGCGGGGCAGTAAGACTGATGTGCCAGTAGTTTTCTTGGTGGTTTTGGATCTCGACCCCTGTGGCGTCTGTCACTTTGACCTCCGTCCGGTGGATTGCTTCGAGCTTGAAATTGATATTTAGCGTAACGTAGAGATTGTAGACCACACGCCCACACCAAATAGTGCCTTATAGCATGTGTTTGATTTGTGTGATGACTAGATATGGAATATGGAAAGGTCCTCATTTTTAGGTATTTGGTTAAGAGATAGCGAGACAGAGACAACTGAGGATGGAATCATCCGCTATAGAGAATATACTAGGAATATTCTTAAAAATGGGCTATCCCTCTCTTGAAAACGAGGGGACAGGCTCGTCCCTCATGTCTGATGTTTCCTCTCATCTTTCTCTTTCTTCCTTCATCGCTCCTCCCTTCTTCTACTTGCTTTGTCGTGGGCTTAGGTTCCCGAGAACCGGCTCAGGAGGCAGCAACCGGAGGACCCGCAAGGAACCATGGGAAAAATAATGAGAAGTAGACTCGACGCTTGGGCAACCACAATAGATGGCGATCGGCGGATGCGACCGCAAGTGAGCGAACATCCTCTGATGACGACAGGTGACGAGCTCGAACGGTCGCGGCTACCGGCAGGCAGATGCCTTAGATGGCGGGAGAGCGAGGTCGAGGGTCCGCGCTACCTGCGGGAGCTCAGACGGTGGGTCGCAAGGAAGGAGAGTTTGGGCGCAACCCGACCAAGTGGAGGTCAAGCTTGGTGGATCCTGTGCTGGGGTGAGCAGGGCGCACGCAGCGGAGGCAGACGGGCTGAGCTGGAGCGAGAGAGAAGTCAAGGTGTGATAAAAAGACACCAATTGACTAGTGGGACCCACACTAGAACCGTTTTAAGGTGTAAAACGGACATCATCGTTATCCCCTCATAACCAAACACAAGAACAGGGAGAACAAAGGAAAATCAAACTCCATAAACTAACTAAATTTCATTGTTTTATCCTATGCCAAACCAAATTTATAGAAGAGGGTATTAACATATTCACCATTCAAAAAGTAAACTATGAAATTATATTTCGTAATTAATCTAATAGTACTTATGTTCTTCTACTTATACCTTTGGACGGTAGGGGTTTAGTGTAATTCGGAGCTTTTTGAACTTTTCTTCTAGACTAGCGTACGTTTTAAACAATCTTTGGGCATACTTGAATCGATTAAAGATAACAAAAGTCTGGATTCCAAAAATTGATCGTAAAATTTGGATTCCGGATAAAATAACTAGTAGTCATGGTTGGAATGTAGTTATTACTAGAGATTCTAGCTAGTTGGTTGGATGTATTATAAAAAATCTCACCGTAGATTTACATGTTTGCTACTCCCTCCGTTCCAAATTGTAGTTCACTTTGACTTTTTTGGTTCACTCACTTTGCTATGTATCTAGATAAATAACTTGCCTACATACATAGGAAAGTGAGTGAAACAAAAAAGTCAAAGTGAACTACAATTTTGAACGGAGGGAGTATCTCACTAATTTAGTAGGAGATTTAAACACGCCTTTCGTTTCGCAAAAAGAAGAAAAAAAAACGTACCCTATATATTTCGACATGTTGTCAAAATAAAATCTAATTTGACATGCGACAATTCTCATTGAAGTGAGAGGGGAAGAATGTAGGATGGATGCAAGTTTGCCGCATGAAAAAAAAAAAATCGGTAGGGACTGCATGGGTTGCAAAATTTTCAGACATTGATGGGAAAAAAAAAAAATCCATGTACAGTCAACATCTAGCGGCCTTCTACCTCCGTGAAGCTCATGACATTTCAAGGACAACACCCTATTGTTGCCAACTCTTGTAGGTTCAGCATCCCTACGTACAAAATACACTGTTTGCATTGGTATTGGGCGGTGGTCGTACGTTCAGTGCAGGTCTCTCGTTTTGACATCTGCCATAGCTTGCATGCATGCATGTTGTCAGCCTTGTCAATGCAAAAGAACTCTGGATTGATTTTCATCAGCCTTTGGACAAAATGGTGAACCTATTCTAGCTAGCTAACAACATAGCAATTAGAATCAATCGGTGATGGATTGCTGTTGGAACACGGTTCCAGCAGGTTTAATATTGATACATGATTGCAATTGCAATACTAGAAGGTGAGGAAGAGAAGCTCTTCCACTCCAATCATATCCCCCTTTACAATGTGGGACCGGGGGCTCCTTTTATAGCCGACCCAGCTCCCAATATAAAAAGACATTACAACCCCAAAGGGGAGACGGGGAAACCCTAATTTTTTAGACTCGCCCGGTGGGGGTCGACGGGGGCAAGATCGTCCGCGGCTGCTGGCGATGGGCCTCGCTGGACCTTTCCTGGGCCTCCTAGGCGTGTGATGTCCTCCCCGCTCCCCGGGCCGCCGGCGGGCCGCCTCTTGGGCCACCGGATGTCTCGCTCCCGTCCCGCCGTCTCCGCCGCTGCCGGTATCTCCCGCTCCCGTCTGCCCGTCTCCGCCGCTGCCCGGTATCTCCGCTCGGGATCGGAGGCTTGCGCCTCCGTCCGGTGCCTCCGCCGGTGGCCGGAGACCCGGGGTCTCCGCTTCCGCTCGCTACCTTCGCTCGGAGGCCTCGAGGCGGGATGCCGGCTCCGTTGTCTCCGGATGGCGACCGGAGACCTTCTCGAGCGCAGGCCGGCATGGTCTCCGCCGGCGGTCACAATACCTCCGATCTCAACCCGCATAACAAGCAAAGACAACCGTAGCAAATAAGATAAATGGGGGTTAGTTGACCGTAGGCTCATGCCATGTCTCCGGGCTTTGCCGAGATGCCTTTTCCCAACATTCCCCCTTTGAGGGTTAGGTCCAAAGGAGGCGGGCCACGGCCATCAACTCTTGGCTTGATCGCGGAGACCATGGCCCCCCGGCTCGCCTTTGGTGGACGAAGACTTCGGGTACGAAAAAAAGGTATTCTCTTTTTGCCTTCTCTCTCTTTTTCTCGGCCGTTGGATCCGGCCGCGGCTTTCGAATCGTTGGAGTTTTTACCGTTGGCGTGGGGGGATGTCCACCCCCACGACCGGCCGTCCGGCCACTATAAAAGGGGAGGGGCGGTAATAGTTTTTTACCCCAAGCCGTGGTTTTCTATTCACTCTCTCGTGCCACCTCCGCATCCGACGGTTGCCTCCGATTTCCATCGTGGCACCTCTCCCGCTGCGGCGCTTGCCTCCGCCACCGCTACACCGGTCCTTATTCCCGGTTTCGGGGAGTGAAGGTTGGAGATTGGCTGGATCTTTTTGAGAAGTGTATGCTTGTTGCGGCGGAGGCTAGGGACTGGAAGAGTCTCTCTCGATGTTGAAGCCTCCGTTGAAGACCTCATCCCTTCACACGGCCCGGAGGTATGGCGGCTATTACCTACGATTTTGGTCCTAGCAAAATGACCAAGGCGATGATCGAAGACCTTGAGCAACGGGCGTTATCCCTATCGGACGTGCCAAGCTCCCGGGGTCGAATCGAGCCAACCCCCGCTCGGGGGTATGGGCATCGTCTTCGGGGATTTCTTTACTTGCGGCCTTCGGCTGTCGGCCCATCCTTTTAGGAGAGTTCGGGGAGTTCAATGCTCAGATTCACCACCTTACGCCTCACGCCTTTTTGAACCTTAGCAAGTTTGTGCGGGGCGGTGGAGTCTTATGGCGGAGATCGATGTCAATGCCTTTGTGAGGCACTATGAACTGCGGCTTGACCACGGTCGTTTGGCGAGGACAAAGTGAAAGCACAATTTGGGGCCCGTACCTTTATGGCGAAAAGGTTTTTCGGGAGGAACGATTGGAGATCTCATGGTGTCGAGAAGGGCAAGTGGGAGCCGGCCAATTGGATGGAGTATTGGTTCTACGTGCGGGCCGTCGGTGTCACCGGGGAGGATGACGATGGCAATAAGATTGTGAGGTACCCTCGGCCTCCGCTATGACGGCAATGAAGCCGCACACCAATTTGAAGCCCTTCCAAATTCTCTTTCCTGCGCACGCCGCTCGCGAGAAGTCGTGCGCAAGGCCTTCGCGCCCGGCTTGCAAGTACTCCGAGGTCGCGACCTTCCGGAGGAGATAGTGGCCTCCGGCTGCTGGCCCTTGGCCAAGGACAGGCCTAAGTTTGAGATTGTCCGTAAGGAATTGCCTGTTTTCGGAGAGGCTGCCGGCATACCGTGCCCTGTCTTCGGTCTCAGCTTACCTCGAGGGAGACGGGACCAATTTCGTCAACCGAATTGAAAGGAAAGTTGTGGAGCTGATCGGAGAGGTCTCCGAACGTGAATACCTTTGCGCGAAGGCGGAGGCTGGTTTCATGCCGCGCCCGAACCGCGTCTTTGAGAACTTCAAATCCCCCTATTCCTCCCTACTGTCCCCGGCAAGGTTCTCCTCCTGAAGATAGAGTCAAGGGCGTTGAAGAATGCCTCCGCTATTGCTACTGATCAAGGCGGAGGCGTCAAAAAAGAGGAAACGTTCGTGCGTTGGCCGCGGGCCTTCCAAGAAGGAGAAGACCTCCGAGGCGGAGGTTGTTGAAGCTTCCGCGTCTCAGATCTCCGGATGCGTCGGGCCGGCTACCGGGCGACGACGGGGAGAAGAGGTTGCCAAGGATGCGGGGGCGTCTCGCTAAGCCCTTGCCTACGGCGGAGACAGTAGCCGGCTTCACAACCTTCTCGCTTCGCACGAGCTCCGTCGCCGGAGGTGTCCGTCCATCCCTTTCCTAGTGCTTTTGCCGAGCCGTCTAGCTCTGACGACGGCGAGGCTGGTGAAGAGGAGGAAGAGGCGGGGGAGGACGATGAGGCCGGGGATGCTGAGGCATCACTCTCGCCAACCCATCAGGTTCGTGACATCCCCGACGAAGTCTCTGATGATGATTTTGTTGGGAGTCCTGGCCATAAGCTGTCGAGAGGCACATCTGATGCTGAGTTTGTTGCTGATAAGGCTGCCGCCGGGCAGGCCTCCGGCGAAGGGCGGGCTTCCGCTCCTGGTGACAAGGGTCCGGTGGGCGGGCTTTCTCTTCGTAAGCTAACTTCTACCCTGGTTGTTTTTCTTGGTCGTTTGTTGTAACATTGAGTCTGAGGAGACCTTTAACCTTTTTGTTCTCGGGCAATGAATTGGCCGGTATTGGCTTGGGAGCATGAGGCCTCCTCCCGGTGTTGACTTGGCGCGCGTGTTCCGGCGCGGGTGCTCGGGACCCTTCCTACGGGCGGAGGTTACGCCGCTTGCTCGTGCTTCGGAGGTGAAGATTTGTTTACTTGCTGTCTTATTTTTAATTCACACGTTATTTGTGTGGTTGGCTTGCTAAGATGTATCTTCGATTTTTTTCGATGCCTCCGCTACGTTCGGTGCGTGGGGCTTGAATGTTCACGATATTTTTGAGCATTACGGAGGTTTTTGCCTTATAGTTTTATTCTTTGTCTCCGCGATTTTGCGTCATTGCGTGCTTGTATTTACAATTATTTTTCCTCCTGGTTTTTGCTTTGACCCCGCCCAAGTTGATAACTACCTTGATGCGCCGCCCTATGAACGCCTTCTGCGCCTTCAACTGGAGCACCACTGCATGGTGAGTGTACTTTGGGCTTTTTACCTTTTAATCTTTTCCTTGTTGTTTTTTCTCACTCTTATTACTGTCTATAGACTCATCACATGGCCTTCGCTATTGAGCACCGGGGTGCTGTGGAGCTTGCCCAGCGGACTCGGGCCATTGAGGTCCCGGCGGGGAAGTGGAGACCCTTGGCCGTGAGAAGAGGCCTTGCGGCCAAGGTTTCTAACTTGGAAAACGCGCTCCAAAGAATCGGAGGCCCTGAAGAAAAAGGTTGAGGATTTGGAGGCGAGGCTTAAATCTACCAATGAAGCCAAGGATGTTGCCGCGAGCGTGCCAACAAGGCAACGGAGGTGTCCGAGAACCTCCGTACCCAACCTGGCCTCAATGGAAAAGATCGGAGACCTTCCGGAAGGAGGCGGAGGGATTGGGCATGAGATTGAGGAGATCGAGTTGCCGACCGAGATTGCGGAGACATATCTCAGCTGTTCTTGAAGAGTTTGGCGGTGTTGCTTCACCTCTTCCCGCCGACCGCACCGCCGTGGATTGATGTCTTGGATCAAGTCCAATCTTGTGAAGCTATCCCTATTTGTCGAGGCGTGTCCGATTTTTGCGGCAAAGGCCTCTCGCTTAATCGGTTTACTTAAGAGCTTGGTTCGCGGAGGTCGGACATCGCGCCGTTGGTCTACCTCCGAGATCTCCGATTCCTCGAGCTCGGGAGACCTCCCGCCCAATCCGCAAGACCGTTCAAAAATTCTTGAAGTCTTTCTGGGTGCCTTTTGGCAGGGCGGAAGCCGTTGCTGCTGCTCACGCTATGCGGAAGGTGAAACTTCTCTTCCTTTGTCTTTTATGTTTATCTTTTCTTTTGCTTCCTCATGGAGCTAACGTTTTTTGCGTTTTTAAGGCTGCCGCCGAGGGACCACACCGGTCCGGCTTGTGATGAAAGGTGTCCCCGTCCTTGGTGAGTCTTCCCAACTAGGCGGCGGCGGGGGCATCCAAGTTCCTCAAGCAACCGTGTCTCCGGCGAGGGTACGGCCCGAGCGGAGGTTCCGTCGAAACCCGGGCGCACACCGAGGCTCGCGCCGGTCCTCCGCGGAGACATTGCAAGAGAGGCAAGATGGAGATGCCGATAGAGCCGCTGAGGCCCACGACGTCCGCGGGGAGGAGGTAGACTAGGATCTTACTTTTCTGTGTCTCATGGTGTGAAAATACTTCTTACTTTTGCTGTGGCGCCCGGGTGCGCGTATTGTAATGAAACTTACGGGTCAATCCTCCCGCGTTGTGTCTCCGATTTTGGGCTCCGTGCAGGAGGTGGAACCCGCAACCTTTATGTGCGATGGTGTTTATGTTAGCGGTTTCTGTGGGATTGCCGGCGTGATCGGTGTTCCCTCATCGCGGCGTTGATGACATGTTTGAATTTGTTCGCTCGGTTGGACGATAGGCGCGACACCTTCGTTGGGTCGCTAGCATGGAGGGGTTCCTCTTGAATTTGGCGCTCGTCGGTTTTTCTCATGAGATGTTTATTTTTTCTCATTGCCTTTTTCTTTTCGGAGGCTATGTATTTGTTTATTTTTGGTCTTTTTCCCTGATTTTTGCCTTTGTGTAATGGAACTCAGATGCATTCATTTCATGCGCGGAGGCTATGGAAGAAATCTTAGATTATCGTATACGTGTTTTTTTTTTGCTTGTGTTATATGCCAGTGTTACCTGATTCTGAGCTAAGGTATTAAGACGGAGGTACTGTCTTCGCTAAGACGTAGTTTTTTGAACTTGTCTTCGCGCGCTGCAACGTTAGTCCATACTACGTTTGAATTGCGCGCGGAGGTTACTAGTTGGATTCCGGAGACTTTCTGTCGGGAACCTTTTATTGATCATTTTGAATGGTCAGCTTGTTAGGTTACATGGTTCCATGCTAAGGCATGGAGGTTATGGTCTTAGTGCTGCCTTTTCTCCGATCAGCTAATTGGACATGGTCCCTTGCTAATGGGGACTCTCAACTTGTGACTAGGTACCACCTTTTGTCCTTGGGCTCACTTTCATGTGACATTCCATGCTTTTGTTGAGCGATTTTGACCGGGGATGGGGACGTTACGAATTCTTACGCGGTGTCCCCCTAGCCCGTTTTCTTCCCGGGGAAAGGCTTGTTGGTGCATGCTCAAGAAAAGGGTGGTTTGCATTTTGGTCTATGTGGCCCTCTGCTTACGAATTCTTACGCTGTCTCTCTATTTGCTACTGTGAAACTCTTGTAAATAAACATCCACCTCCATCCCACCTACTCTTGATACGTGCCTTGTGTGATGCTGGGGGTGGATGCTGGAAGCGCCTTCCTTTTATAGGCCTTGGTATGGCTAATTGGTTTAAATGCCTCTGACCTCTTTGGTACACTTCTTAGTAAATGCTGGGGATCCTGTGTTTGATTTCTTGTGATATGCTCCCCTGATTGCTTGAGGATCAAAACAATCACTGCTGATGGTACTCTACGGTTGGATGAGCTTGATTGCTGCTATGGGTTATGGTACAGATCTTGCTCCTTTAATGCATTAGATTGCAGATCAAGGCATTCATTTGCCTTTCTCCTCCCTAGGGCTATATAAGGCTTATGGTTTCTGGTGATGCTTGGTCATTTGTAGTAGTATTCGCCAGGATTTTGGTTTAGTGAGAGCATGGTCTTGCTGTTAGATGTACTTGAGCTGACACTGAGTAAGAATTCGTAATAGCTATATCACAATGGTGTGTCGCTTTTCTGCTGAGAGGTCTGGAGTGGTATCTGGCTACGAATACAACTGTGCTCGCTGCTTGGCCTACTCTCCTGAGGTGTGTAGTGGGACGGGCTAGTGCAAGGTGTGTCGGCTGGCGGTTTGTGTTTTGGGTACCAGGAGCCGAAGTCCGTCAGTGCTGAGGCTCCCTCCCTTCTCGGAGATGGAGAATTGCAGCGCTCTTTGCTCTTTTGCAGGCTCGTTTGCTGATTGTAATAGTAAGAAGTGGCACACCTTCTCTAGAGTGTACACTAGTTAGAGCTAGGGCATTGGTGATTCTTGTAGCCTTAATTTCATATTTGTATGCAAATTAATGGACTAGAGTGGCTTGTTCAGCCGCCGTGTTACCTTCTCTTTGTTTGCGGTGGCCTTTTTTGCCTATGTTGATTAGATTACTTCGATTGCTTAAATTTTTGTTTAACGAGTTTGGCATGCCTCCGCTAATCTTGCGGAGGCATCGAGAGGCCACCGGCGATCAAGCGATCTTTAATATCGGTGCCCTAGGCCTCGTTGGGTCTTTTTTCCGATTTTGGTGACGCCTTTTTGGCTTTTTGTACCCCTTAGTGCCCGACCGATCAGTCTTTTTCCAAGGGTTTTCAACCTTTTTGGAGGTCGCTTACAAATCTTTTTGAGGTCCGCGGTCAAGGCGAAGTTTGGAGTGACCTCTTCCGATGCTTAAAGCGCCGTCGAATATTGCGGCTGCGTTGCCGGCCGCTTTCGACTTTGCCGCATTGTTTCTCGGGGCCCTCTTTATATATTGCGAGGTTGATTACAACGGAGTTGCCTCGTTAAAAACCTCACCTCCGATAAGGAGTCCCGCGTGAGGAAAAGAGTGCAATCCGGTTTGAAGGGAAAGAAAAGAAACATGAAAATGATCTACTTGGATGCCTCCGCTTATAGATTTACGGAGGTTCCTTACATTTTAGATGTAGTATTTCCCGAGGTTGTCCACATTCCGGGTGTGGGTTGATACTTTCCCGTTTTCATCCCGTAAGAAGAACGATCCTTTCCTTCCCGCTTGGTGAGCTAGGTAAGGTCCTTCCCACTTTGGTTGCGGTTCCCCGCGTTTGGTGCATTTGGTTTCCTGGCGGAGGACCCAGTCTCCTTCTTTGATGTCTTTGATTACCACTTTGGCATCCCTCCATTTCTTCGTTTGGTTTTGGTACTTGACTATGTTGTCCACAAATCTAGTCTCTCTCGCTCTATCATCTCTTTGTCTTTGTACTCTTCATTTTCTCGTTAGCGCTGTTTTGTGACCCGAAGACTTTGGTTTCTTAACTCTTCCGGCATCATAGCTTCTTCCCCATATAGCAACCTGAAGGGTGTGAAGCTGGTAGCCCGTGAGATATTGGTGTTGTGAGACCACACGACCTTAGGCAACTCCTCAACCCACTTTCCTTTCTTCAGGCCGTGCAGCGTTTTTGAGATTGCTGAGAATATGATTCTGTTGGACCTCTCAACCGCCCCGTTGCTCTCCGGGTGGTATACGAGGCAAAGGCCGCTTTGTGCCAATGCTTCACGACTCTTTGAACTTGTCGATCGAATTGCTTTCCATTGTCTACCGTTAGGGTTCTTGGAACACCGAATCTGCACACTATGTTTTGCCGAAAAACTTTTTATCAAGTTTACGAAGTGATGGTTGATAGTGGCTTGGCCTCAATCCACCTTGTAAAATATTCTCTTGCCACAACCGCATACTTGCTACCTCCTTGAGCCGGTGGGAGCGGCCCAACGAGGTCCATACCCCATCTCGCATAGGCCACGTTGGTGGGATGAGCCGTGACTCCCCCGGCTTGCTTTGGTTTGGTGAGAAATTTTGGCGGCGCCGCACGTCTTCACTATGCGTAGGGCATCTTTGATGTGAGTGGGCCGAAAAAACCTTGAAGAATGGCCTTTGCGGATAATGCCCTTGGGCCTATGTGGGATCCACAAATCCCCGCATGAATGCTTTGCGTAGGAGTTCCCGGCCTTCTTCATTGCTTAGGCATTTGAGTAGTGGTTGCACTATGCCTTTTTTGAACAAATGTCCCTCTATTACGGTGTAGCTTCTTGCTCGAGCCGCCACCTTGCCGCTTGCCGGCTTCATCGAGGTTACATGATTGCCCACGATTTGATCTATGATTGCTTGCCTCCGAGTCTTCGGAGTGAATTAGTAGTACCTCCGCAAATGCTCTGTTTAACCTTGCCGTGGTCTGTTGCTTTGTAGCTCTTGGTAAAAGGTGCCCGCTGGCATGTCAAGCTTGTTTGCCGCTGCCTTTGCCAACTCATCGGCCTCCATGTTTTCTCCTCTCGGTATGTGCCCGAGGGTGAAACCTTTGAATCTCTTCTCAAGGCTTCTCATGACCTCTAGGTATCTTGCGAGTTCGGTTCCTTGCGGTGTACTCTTTTTCCACTTGACCTGCTACCAACCGTGAGTCTCGTGTTTACTAGCACGTGAGTAGCCCCGAGTGCCTTTGCTTTTGTCAACCCCAATATGACACCTTCATACTCTATTGTTTGTGGCTTTGAAGCACGGTCTAGCCGCATACTTTGTCCCGACTCGATGGTGAAAACAGAATTGCGGAGGCCCCGGCCCCCGGACTCCCCGGCACCATCTCGTGTAAAGCGTCCGTGGGATACCTCCGATTTTGATTCGGAGGTATTTGTTGGCACCCATTCGAGAGAAAATCCGCTAGTGCTTGCGACTTGATTGCTTTCTTGCAACAAACTTGATCTCGAACCGAGACAGCCACGCTAGCCCACTTGCCAATTCTTCCCGAGGCTTCTTTGTTGTTCGGGATCTCGGCCCGGGCTGGCTTATTTGTCGGTATCGAATAGTGTGGTCCTCGAAAGTAGTGCTTTAGCTTCCTTGATGCCGTGATTACTGCATACGCTATCTTTTCAATCTCGTGTAGTTCAGCTTTGCTCCTTGCAATGCCTCAGACACATAGTATATCGGCTGCTGCACCCGCTACCATTTATCTGTCTCTCTTGCACGAGTACCGCACTTATCGCCCCGCTAATGCCGACACGTACAACGTGAGTGGCTCGTCGCTATTCGGGGCTGCCACCATTAGGTCCTCACCATGTATTTCTTGAGCCGCTGAAAGCTTCGATTGCTCGGTCCCCATTCAAACTTTTCGTTGGCCTTGAGTGCTTTGAAGAAAGGGAGGCTGCGTTCAGCTGATTTGGAGATAAACCTGTTCAATGCCGCGATTCTTCCCGTGAGTCGCCGGACCTCTCTTTTGTTTGATGGCTCGGGCATGGCCGGAACGGCTTTTGTTTTGTCCGGGTTGGCCCCGAGACCTTCGGTCCGACGACGTATCCCAACATTTTTCCCTTGCCGACTCCAAAGACACATTTTTCTCGGGTTTAGCTTCAATCCTCCCTAAGGTTTGCAAAGGTTTCCTTGAGATCCTCGAGATGGTTCTCCTGGTTCTTTGCTTACCACGGCAATGTCATCTACGTAGGATATGATGTTTCTCTCGCAACCGAGACCGTAGTACAGCTTGTACCATTCTTGCGAAGGTCGACCCGCATTCTTGAGCCCTTCAGGCATTCGCACAAAGCAATAGGTTCCGTTGGTATAGTGAAACTTGTCTTTTCCTCGTCTTCTTTCCCGAGCCGGACTTCGATGATATCCCGAAAAACAAATCCGGAGGGAGAATCTTTTGCATCCGGCGGCCTTATCAACCGAGGCGTCTATTCGGGTAGCGGGAATGGGTCTTTTTTACATGCCTTGTTCAGTCGGTGAAGTCGATGCACATTCGCATTTTGCCATTCTTCTTTGGAACAAGCACCACATTTGCTAGCCATTCTGAGTATTTGACCTCTCGTATGACGTTTGCATCCAATAACCTCGCACCTCCCGCCTTCGCGGCCAAGGTTCGTTCTTCCCCGAAATTTTCCTCCGCCTTTGTTTCCTTGGCTTTACGTTCTCGTTTAAATCCGGGGTGTGCTCGATTATGTCTCTCCCAATGCCTTTAAGGTCTTCTCGTCGACCATGCAAAGACATCTCTCGTTTTTGGACAATAGGCTAATTAATTCGTCCGTTCTTCTTCGATAGTTTTGCTCCGATCGTGACCTTCCCGTTTGGCACTTTGCCTCGTCGAGGGGCACCGTTGTGTCCTCCAGTCCTTCATGTCCGTCTTTCCTCCGGCATATCTCGGTGGCTCATCCGATGCCACCGTGTTTATGTTTCGTGGGCCTTGTATATTGCTCTCTCTATGTTCCTGGCTTCCTTCTGGCTTCCTCGAACCGTGATTATTCCATGCAGTGCTGGCATTTTCATGCAAAGGTAACCCATGTGGATTGCCACATTGAACTTGTTTGCGAATCCTCTTCCTAGGATTGCATTGTATGGGTAATATATGTCTACTACATCAAAGGTGATGTATTCTGTTCTCGCGTTGTCCCCATCTTGAAAAGACACGGGTAGGGAAATTTTCCCGAGGGCGTGAATCTTCCTTCCTCCGAATCCTATCAGAGGTGTATCTGGTGGTTGCAGCTGAGACCTGCTGAGCTTCATTTGATCAAACACACTTGCGAAGATGATATCTGCCGAACTCCCGGAGTCAACCAGTATTCTGTTTATCTCCCATCCTGCCACGTTTGCTTTTATGACCATCGCGTCGGTGTGAGGATAACTCTCCAATCGGAGGTCCTCTTCTCGAAAAACTGATTTGGGCCTTAGACCATTCTCGTTGTTCGGTGTGCTCCCCGCACGCCCACATTATTCACCAATCGGAGGTGATCTTTTTCTCGTTTCTTTGTCTCGAATTCCATCGCTGAACCGCCGGCTATCGGTAGTATCATTCCTATTGTGGGCGGAAGCGAGTGGGGGTTCATCTCGATTCTCAATCGGAGGTTTAGCCTTTGGCATGGTGCATCAAGCGGGTGACCCTGGCTGCGGAGGTGCCGGTAGTGCCTCGAATTGCCTTTGTTGCGGAGGTGGAGGTAATGCTTTGCGTCTTTCTTCGCTGTTGGTGTGAAGCCCGAGGTGTTTCTACTATGGATATCTCGTGGGGGTCGAGCGTTGACATAAGTGATCGCACTCTCCGCTCCGACGGGTGCCTGGTTGCCGTTGCCGACAGACATCTCGGGTACGCACAGCCGCCATCTTTGGTAGGGACGGTGGATAGTACTGCTGTGCGATGTTCTGCTGAGGGAAAACACTTGTTAGTGTACCGGATAGTTTGGGTTGTACTCGCGATAGTATTGCGGAGTGAAGGTGTGATTCACTTGTCTGGCTGGTTCCGGAACGGGTGGAGGCAGCTGTTGCTTGTTCTTCATCCGATCCATTGTTTCTTTGGTTTCGGGGCATTCCTTGGTGCTATGCCCCTTATCTTCCCCATGGAAGATGCAATAATGCCTTCTCGGTTTTTGGTTCTTATTCCAGTTCTTCGACTTGCTCTTGTTGAAATTCTGGTTATTCTGAGCCTTTGTATCTTGGCTGTTCCCTGGCTCCTTGTCTGCCGAACGCTGAGGCTGGCTGTTTTGCACATTGAAGACTTGCCTTTGCTGAGCATTCTGCCTGTCATAGGACCTGTTGTCTCTATTGTTGTTCCTACCGGAGTACCTTTTGCTCGGCTTCTCCTTCATCCAGTCTTTTCCGGAGGTCATTGTCTCGATCTGCGCAGTATTTTTCGAACTCTTCGTGCGGCTTTTCCATGGTAGCCGGCTTTTCTCTCGCTAAGTGGCTTGCGAAGGGTCCAATGCGGAGACCTTTGATTGCTGCCTCTATCGCGGACGTCGGCACATCCGCGCCTTCGCCCGAGGTGTAAGAATCTCTGGAAGTAATCCCTTAACGGCTCTCCCTTGTCATGTTTGTTGCTTTGAACAGTCTGGCTGACGACAATGACTCACTTGAGAAACCTTTGAAATTGGCGATTATCTTATCCCTCGGGTTCTCCCATGAGTAGATTGTGCTAGGCTGCAGATGGAGTACCATGTCGTGCGTCGCCCTCTGCGGCGATAACGAAGGATTTGGCTAGGACACCGTCATTTCCTCCCGCGGAGGCGACCGCGCCTCAAAACTCATCGAAACTGCCGTGGATCTTTTTCCATTGTACCTAGGCGGGACCATGGGCTTGTAGCCCGGAGGCCATGGTGCTTTACGTAAGCCTTCGACCGTGGGGATTTCGGTCGAACGTCCTTCCGGTAAACCATGATCGAGGTATCTCCGGGGGTGTTGCGGCCATGTATTGGCTGAGTTGTGGGGTTGTCATAGTATTGTTTTGATGCATTGTTATGGGTTGCATGCTCGAATCTCCGCTTGCAATATTGCCATTTGCTGCCTAATCTCCTCCCCGCCGCCGGGAGGTGTGTATTGCCCCGTGCGTAGCTGCTTGCTCGCTCTCTCGGCTGTCTCGTTCTGCTTCCATGCGCTGCATTTCGGCTCTCAGCCGACTTACCTCATTTTCCTGGTGCTGGTCGCCGTCCTGGCTTGCCGGAGGCTGTTCATCTTCGCCGTGGTCATCATCGTTCTGCTCATCTTCGGTTGCCTGCTCAGAGGCATACGTGCTTCGGGCGGACCTTCGCGGTCTGCCCCTTCGCGGTGGTTCAGGTGCCTCCGCGGGTGTCTCCGCCCCGGCGGCGGCACGTTTTCGTCGAGCGGCGGCGGCCGCTATCTGTTTTCTTGTTGGCATCTGTGAGTGATATTCTCGGCCAGACACACGGGTGGGCGCCAACTGTTGGAACACGGTTCCAGCAGGTTTAATATTGATACATGATTGCAATTGCAATACTAGAAGGTGAGGAAGAGAAGCTCTTCCACTCCAATCATATCCCCCTTTACAACAGGGACTGGGGGCTCCTTTTATAGCCAGTCCAGCTCCCCAATATAAAAAGACATTACAACCCCAAAGGGGAGACGGGGAAACCCTAATTTTTAGACTCGCCGCAGTGGGGTCGACGGGGCAAGATCGTCCGCCGTGGCCGATGGGCCTGCTGGACCTTTCCCGGGCCTCCCGGGCGTGTGATGTCCTCCTCGCTCCCGGGCCGCCGGCGGGCCGCCTCTTGGGCCACCGGATGTCTCCGCTCCCGTCCCGCCGTCTCCGCCGCTGCCGGGTATCTCCGCTCCGGATCGGAGGCTTGCGCCTCCGTCCGCGCCTCCGCCGGTGGCCGGGAGACCGGGGGTCTCCGCTTCCGGCTCGCTACCTCGCTCGGAGGCTCGAGGCCGGATGCCGGCCTGTTGTCTCCGGATGGCGGCCGGGAGACCTTCTCGAGCGCAGCCGGCATGGTCTCCGCCGGCGGTCACAATACCTCCGATCTCAACCTGCATAACAAGCAAAGACAACCGTAGCAAATAAGATAAATGGGGGTTAGTTGACCGTAGGCTCATGCCATGTCTCCGCTGCTGAGATGGCTTTTCCCAACAATTGCTGACAAATTATTCTCTGCTCCTCAGTCAATGTACATCTGAAATATTGCTGAGCAATAAAATTAAGCAGCAAACTTAGCTCAAATATATCTCCTGGCCGTACACCACGTACTACGTGCTCGATCCTCCTCGCCCGCATGGCAGCTCGATCGTTAGCTCCCTCAGTCTTGGCTTCCTGATGGCCCGGATCTGGCTCGATTCAGTTGCGGCAGGACCAGGTTTAGTGTGGAAAGGATCTGCCGCCCGCGTGCCTAGGAAATGGGACAAATGATCCAAAGTAAGGCAAGCTGTTACTGCCGCTGATTAGGGAGGCCATGCATCGATTAGGGTCCACCTACAGAGACCCTGAGGGACGGAGTGGTGGGACCGTCGCGATCTCGCGAGGGGGCCAACGGGATCCTATATCTATATCCACGGAGGAGGATCTCCCCGAGCTACTCCAGATCCCATTCTCCCTCAGGCGGCCAACTAAGAGCAACTCCAAGAGAGTTGATAAAAATGAATTGCTAAACATATGATGTAGCCAACCTCTAAAATAGAAAACTCTCAAAAAAAATAGAAATCTAGCGGCACATGCAAGCTATATTTACCATACGAGATTCTAGAAATAGCCAACTTGCTATTTTAAAAAACAAGATAGTATAGCTGTTGGAGTTCACTTTTTCTTTAAAAAATCTAAACATAGCATACAAAACAAGAATAGCATGTCTCTTGGAGATGCTCTAACTGACCGCGTCCTCCTCCTCTCCCTCTCCTCTCCCTTGGCGGCGTGTCGTCGTCCATCGAAGATCGAGATGGCGCCGCCCTCGAGCATGTCGACGGCGGAGAAGGACAAGGCCATCGACGACTGGCTGCCCATCACCTCGTCCAGGAACGCCAAGTGGTGGTACTCCGCCTTCCACAACGTCACCGCCATGGTCGGCGCCGGCGTGCTCAGCCTGCCCTACGCAATGTCCGAGCTCGGATGGTATGCATGATCTCGTCTATTTGTATATACGTACGTCGTACATTCGTCATCTCAAAAAGACTAGAGGATTTATTTGCCGCCTTGCATTGTGATTAATTGATTGATGCCTTGATGGATGGATCTGCACGAATGATCGAATTGAACAGGGGTCCCGGCGTGGTCGTCATGCTCCTGTCTTGGGTGATCACGCTGTACACGCTGTGGCAGATGGTCGAGATGCACGAGTGCGTCCCGGGGAAGAGCTTCGACCGCTACCATGAGCTGGGCCAGCACGCGTTCGGTGACAAGCTGGGCCTCTGGATCGTCGTCCCGCAGCAGCTCATCGTCGAGGTCGGCGTCTGCATCGTCTACATGGTCACCGGCGGCAAGTCGTTCGAGAAGTGCTACACCGTCGCCTGCGGCCCGGACTGCAAGCCCCTCCGCACCAGCTCCTGGATCATGATCTTCGCCGCCATCCACCTGCTCCTCTCGCAGCTCCCTAACTTCAACTCCATCACACTCGTCTCCCTCGCCGCCGCAGTCATGTCGCTCAGGTTCGTTCTGATAGATCATCTGCTATCTATCGATCTGTGTCGTCATTACTTGCTACAAACTTGAATGATTACTTGAATATTGCTTGGATCGGATCATGGTCAATTCAATGATTATATGCATTGCACAATGCAATGCAGTTACTCGACGATTGCATGGGCGGCATCAGCGCACAAGGGGCGGCACGCCGACGTGGACTACAGCAAGAAGGCGTCGACGGCGACGGGGCAGACGTTCAACTTCCTGAGCGCGCTGGGGGACGTGGCGTTCGCGTACGCGGGCCACAACGTCGTGCTGGAGATCCAGGCCACCATCCCGTCCACGACCGACAAGCCGTCCAAGAAGCCCATGTGGCAGGGCGTCGTCCTCGCCTACATCGTCGTCGCCATCTGCTACCTCCCCGTCGCGTTCGTCGGCTACTACGTCTTCGGCAACGCCGTCGACGACAACATCCTCATCACCCTCGAGAAGCCACGCTGGCTCATCGCCGCCGCCAACATCTTCGTCGTCGTTCACCGTCATCGGCAGCTGCCAGGTCCCAAATATCTCATATATGCACAGCTACATACTGTACCATAATTCCTTCCTTGTGATCGAATAGATCTACGCAATGCCCGTGTTCGACATGCTCGAGACGTTCCTGGTGAAGAAACTCCGGTTCACGCCAGGCCTGCCTCTCCGTTTGATAGCGCGCTCACTCTATGTTGGTAAGTACTTGTACATTCAACACATTTAACTGATCTGATCTGATTACATGCATAGTGTAGTGTCTACGAAAACCTATTAATTGGCGTATTGTGTTCACCATTTATTTGTTGCTCCATGCATCTTCTGTCGTACACACGTGCAGTGTTCACAGCTCTGGTTGGCATCGCCGTGCCATTCTTTGGGGGGTTGCTAGGGTTCTTTGGTGGCTTTGCATTTGCGCCGACAACCTACTATGTGAGAGATCCTTTAGAATTTTCTATCTGTTTCTTCCATCCCATTCTAAGCACTTCATGTTCCTGATGTACTGGCTAATTTTGACTGAACTGAAATCACTGCACGTCCAAACAGCTTCCCTGCATTCTGTGGTTGAAGATTAAGAAGCCAAGGACGTTTAGCCTCTCTTGGTTCATCAACTGGGTGAGTCATCATTTTTTTCTTTTTTTGAAAGAAGTCATCATTTTTTTCTTATTTTACCTCTAGATAGAATGTAGATGGTGTATTATTATTTATGCCATTTGCAATTTGGTAAACCGTTGATATATGTGCTAACAAATAAATGGGGTGCCTTTGGCATGACCTGCAGTTTTGCATCATAGTTGGCGTGCTCCTGACGGTGTTTGCACCCATTGGTGGCCTCCGATCGATCATCGTCAATGCCTCCACCTACAAGTTTTTCTCGTGATCGATTATTTACTCTATTCGTCGCCTAAGACATTTACTCTATTCGACGCCAAGACATTATTAGCTAGCTAGGTAGCTAGATAAACATGAGCAAGTAGCTAGGTTTAATCTTATCTGTGTCGTCAAAAAGGCTAGGTTATATATTATGCCATATGATGTATGTGTGATGGATCATGGATGGTGTGATTAATTTTGCCTTGGATCATTTTCCAGATTTCACTCAGGTGATACTGTTAATTTGCCTTTTTGAGCTGATAATCATATTTATTTATCGTGAACACGTACGTACGTCTGCTGACGTGTTTTCATTAAGACGAGAAACCGTATATATTCATCATTATCGAATGTGTCCGTGGTATGAATCGGATCACCGTGAGTGCACAAATCACGTCATGCATGCCTGGCAAATATTTTTTGTTTCCGTTGCTGCAGTATAGCTGGGACCTCGTCAGTTTTCAATTTCGTACGTCGGTTAGACAGATCCGAAAGCAATCACCGAGAAATAAAGGTGGTTGTTGACCTGGCTTCCGAAACAGCCAAAAGGACGCCCAGATAGAGAGAGAGAGAAAAAAGAACACACAAATTTTAAAATTTAAAAATTTTAAACAAACTCGAAGGCTGATATGGTCTATACTAAAGTTATAATTCTCAATACAATCTACAACTTTGTAGAATGTCTTGTAGCTTGGGATGCGGTCAAGGCTCCTATTTATAGAGGCGGCCTCGGCGTCAAAGACTTGGAGCTTCAGAATCGGTGTCTCCTCATGAAGTTTATTAACAAACTTTTCTCCCAGGATCACGCATGCTGGAAAGATTGGGTCCTTCAGAGTGCATCCTCCTTCGATACTCCCATTAATGGTTCCTCCAGTTTCCTTTGGCGCATCGTCAATGACGAGCTTACTACCTTTCGTTCGATTACCTATGTCAGGATCAACAATGGTGCCACGACCTCCTTCTGGTTCGACCATTGGATGCCTGATGGGCCTCTTTTCTCCACCCACTATGCTCTCTTTTCCCACACCACCATGCCTAATGTTTCGGTGCAGTGCATTTTCCAGAATGATTTTGATTTGCGACTCAGACCACGGCTTACTAATGTGGCTAGCCAGCAGCTAGGCAGCCTCCTTGTTTCTCTGCAGGCAATTCACCTCGGAGACGGCCCGGACACTCGCTTGCTCAAGCTCACCGGCCGCCCATACTCGACGAAGGACGCGTACGAAGCACTCGATGATGCAGGCGACTCCACGGATGTGCATGGGAGACGAATATGGAGAACCAAGCTTCCTAACAAAGTGAAAATTTTTGCATGGCTGTACTTCAAAGACCGTCTTAGCACAAAGGTCAATCTGCATGCAAAGCACGTGGTCGACAATGCGCAATGCGAAAGATGTCGTCGAACGGTGGAGGACAGACATCACGTCTTCTACGGTTGTGGCCAAAGTTCAGTCATCTGGACGCAAATAGGCATGACACATGCAGCCTCCTTGTCCGACGAGGAAGTGTGGGAGGCAATCGTTCCTCCCCACCTCGACAGGTCGCTCTGGCCTTTCATCTACATAACTATCTTATGGAGGGTGTGGGATGGAAGGAATGGACATGTCTTCCGCGATGAACCTTTCAGTTGCAGGGCTGCTCTTGTCAGGGCATGTGACGACCTAATCTTATGGCGGAAACGTCTGCCGCCGGAGCATGTAGACAGCCTTCTTGGCTGGTGTAATCATATTCGCACTTGTATCTCAAACTTTGTAACGCACTCCAGGTGACTGGTTCGTGCTTCTTTTGAAATGAAAAAGGTGGGGAAGCTCTCCCCCCTGTTATGTTTCTAAAAAAAAAAAAGTTGTTCAGAGTCTCTTAAACATGTGTTTTAGTTTATAGACAGATTTTGAAATTCACAATTTAGAATTTCTAAATGACATTGAATGTACATGTATCTAATGTCAAAGTTGTTGTGGTCGACCTGACATACACATTTGCTCTTTATATCGTGTCTCAAATATCTGTTTTAAATTCACGAATTCACATTTGCTCTTGATAAGTTTTTGATATGAAGCTTTTTAGTGTCTCAAATATTGTTTTAACTTCAGATATTGAGATTCAAACTTTTGGAAATTTCTAATAATCTCGGATGAACATACAACATATGTGCCACAAATTGTAGTGCTTCAAAAGATTTAAAACTTTGCAGATAAAAAATTTTCATTTGAATTTTATTAATATAGTAGCCAAGATATTCAATACAAATTTACAACTTGTGACACAAAAAGAAAGCATCCTATATATACACTGAAAAAATAATTATGTGGTGCAATGGTAGGTAGGTGTTACTGTTGAGCCAGCCAGGACCTAGCAGTGTAGTGGCATCGCAGTGCAGATGAGTGGCATGAGAGCAACAACTCGGTCCGAGACACAACTAGTGGTCTCCAACAGCACCGCCACAACTAGAAATAAAATCTATGTGCAAAATAGAATGGATAGAGCTAGAGGGTGAGAGCGAAACTTCATAGTACATAAACAAATTATTTGGCAAGTACAAGTCATGTAATATTTATACTCTATTCATCCCAAACTAAATGCACAGCTCGTTTTTTGAGATATTATATTTTAAAGTTTAATAAGATTTATAAAAAATATTATCAATATTTTATATCTTCTAATATGTTTATTATGAAAATTATAATTTATCATTAATCTAATGATATTATTACACATCATAAATAGATGATAAAAGTATCATTCGATAAAATGAGTTTTATGGGACGAAAAAGCTTATTTACATTGTTTGTAACGTTTAAGAGTGATATGATGGAGATAGCCCATGCACCATGTTGTAACGTCCTCAAAAGTGAACCTTGTTTGGCTTGTGACCCGAAGCGGATCTTGGGAGCTTAGCTTGTAATGTTTTTGTTTTTTCTCACTCTTTTCTTAATGTTTTTTCTTTGGATCCTATGGTTGGAGTCCATGGTTACATCTTCTCTTACAATGACTACCTCTAGATTTTTTTTAAAGTAAAAGTTTATGGACTTTTTTGTGTTTTACTATAAAAGGTTATCGAGTATTTGTCGAATTTTCTTTTAGTTTTTTTTTTTTTTTTTTTTTTTACTTTTTAAGAAAAGACAACCAACTTCAAAACCACTTGAAGTAAGCGCAAGATGAGTTTTTTTTTGGAGTCCAAGGAATAGACTCTTTCTTACCTGTCCGGCTTTCGGCTGCGATCCGCTCGGCCTTATTCCCCCCCGAAACTAGGGTTGACTGCTGCCGTCTCTTACCCTGCCGCGACTTCGATCGAACAGCACCTCCTTGGTCGCTTTGGACTAACTCCCTGCGACGATGGCCCCTCGATTTGTAATGCTCGAACACCAAGTGCAATTTGTGGTCGGAGAAGGACCCACCGGCGGCGCGAGCAAAGAAGAAGCATGAGACATCTTCGATCCGAAGGCGACGGAGGCCGCCGTGCAGGCCATGAAGCCTGAACTATCCGTCGTTGAGCCCCCTGAAGTGAGCCGCTTGACCATGGTGCATCACATGAGCGGAGTACCTCCTGGCGGTGGTTTTATCTCTAGCACCGACAAAGTCCTCGTCGTCCTCTACGCCGGCCCCTACCGTCCTGGTTGCACTCACACCCCATCGAGCGGGTGCTACCTGGTCTACGACGCCTCCACCGACTCCCTCTCCACGGTCCCCCAGATCCCGTCTTCACCCTACTTCAGTAGCCTTGGGTGTGCAGCTGCCATCCTCAGCCGCGGGGAGGGCACATACGTGCTGGCAGAGATCGGCACTGGGTCTGACGAGCGCTCTACCTCTGGCAGTGCACCAACCCGAATCAACTCCAAAGCCAATGGGAACGCAGGTCGGTGTGCCTCCCTCCTCTGGTCTTTGATCCCGACTTCTGCATCGACATGGCGTTTTCGTATGCAGGCTCCTCCGTTTGCTGGGTCGATCTCCTTCAAGGCGTCCTGATCTATGATCTGTTGAAGGCAACAGAGGAGGAGCAGCCTGAGATCACATTCGTTCCGCTGCCTGAGGGTTATTGGATTGATCTCGACTGGAGATCCCGGCCGCGGCCAGAGCAGTTCCGTACCATGGGCTGTGTCAACGGGGTTATCAGGCTTGTTGCCTTGGTTGGCTATTACGAGAACAACTTTGCCAGCGACAACCTTATGCTGAGAAGTTGGACTCTCTCGCCTAACCTCAAGGAGTGGACCGAGTGCGATCCGATGGCGGTCGAAGATCTCTGGGCAAGCAAGAGCTTTTGTGAAAGGAACTTACCAAAGATCCCACCAATGTTCCCTGTCCTCAGCATTGATGAAGATGAAATTGTCTATCTCAGTCTGAAAGAGATCGAACGCAAGGTTGCCATTGACGACTATGGTCAATTTGAGGATGTGCAGATTGTGACCAAAGCTCATCACGTTCTTCGCGTTGACGTGATACAGAACAAGGTCCTTCGCTGCACAAAATATACTTAAGGCACTCTTATAACATTGTATTGGCCTACTCTGCTTGCTACTGAATTCACTGCATACCGAAACGCCTGGAAGGACCATGAGGTAAGTGCCAGGGTCGCTTACTGCAATGAAGAAGGCGAACGTAGCAGAGAAGAAGAGCAAACCGGATGCTGACAGAAATCCGACAACAGGCAAAGAGCGCCTTGTTCTTCAGAAGGTAAGGTGAGGCGCGAGGATGGTTACTTGCCGATGACGTTGTTAAGTCAGTTGAGTTGTTAGATGCCAATTAGCTTATCTATGGGGCCGAGTGGTCTGGTGTGCGTGCGTACGCGCCGGGTATATAAGGCACTGTATTGAACCTTGATCGGTATTTATGCAATAAAGAACTGAAACTTCCCCCTATTTGCTCTTCCCTGTCTGAACTCTGTTCTTCCAATCCCAGTCCCCTGCTGTTCTTCTACCCTGAATTCTGAATCCGTCCTATTCCTTACGGGATCGTGACAGTAAGCCTCCCCTCCTCCTCCCCCCACCCCGACTCCCCGGATTGCCTTTTGTGTCTTCACTATGTCAGCAGTATATCCTCCTCCTCTACCCCGCCCACCCCCCACCCCCACCCCCACCCCCACTCCCTGGATCGCCTTTTGTGTCTTCACTATGTCAGCAGTATAAAATTCAGTGAGATATAATCAATGAATATAGCAAGGTACATGCATGCTGAATTTCAGCAATCAGTTTCTGAACGTTGGATGGTATGGCCTAGTTTTTCTAAGTGTTAGCATGTACAAATCTAAGTTCAAACGTATACAAGTGAAGTCCTACTGCAGTGTGGATTTATTTCGTCAAAAGGTAAAGTAGCTTTGGCACGTTCAGCTATTTACCATGTCCGAATTAACTATTTTAATTCAATGCCCATTGGAATTTGATTAGCCATATGTAACTTGGGTGTTCATGGTATTGAAAACCACAATGATTTGGGCAGTGCACGAACTATTTGTCAGAATATTGTTTTGTATCGTTGTCCTTTGTTGCTTTTGCTCATGGCATTTTTACTTTCCCCCTCTAAATTGTTCACACTTCTGATGACACTACTTCCACACAGATAGTCAGTTATGAACTTATGATGATTGACAAACATGCCTGTTGGTTTAGGGGGAGAACGAAGCTAGCATGGCAGGAACAAGCATGTCAGTCATTGATGGATCCCAGCTAACAGCGGAGGTGTTCGACCAAGGGAACGCGTGGATAGCGGGGGGTTTCCCAGCTTTGTCGGAGCAACTTGCCCGCGCGACGGCATAGCTCAGGCATGCTCTTGTTTGTAATCGTTCGTAGCTTTGTGTGCCGCCAAGCGGCAATGTTCTTTTAGCTCGCCCGTTCTTTGGACAAATGCTGGCAGCTCACGGGTGATGTCAAACGGTTTGTAACAAACTTCAATTTCGTCTTATGAGTACAACAACAACAACAACAACAACTAAGCCTTTAATCCCAAGCAAGTTGGGATAGGCTAGAGTTGAAACCCAACATGAGCCCCTAATCACAGTTCAGGCACGTCAATAGCTGCTTTCCAAGCACTCCTATCCAAACAAAGGTCTCTAGGTATATTCCAGCTCTTCAAATCCCTTTTAATCACTTCCTCTTATAAGTCTTCTAAAAAATTTCCTCTTATGAAATATATACATGTTTTCAAAAAAATGGATGGATGATTTCTTTAGAAGGCAGCAAAAGTTTTACCGGATTTTTATTTGACGAAGAAAAACAAACAAATTTACAAACAGGACAACGGAAAAGGAGAGAAAGAAAAAAACTCGGCGACAGGAGGAGGAAGATAATAAACAGTGTCAGGAGGAGAAAAAAAATGAGTGACAGCTCACACAGATGACATACAGACAGATAAAAAAAAAGGTCCAACCACTAAAATTTATATAGCTAGCTAAAGTTTTAAGGCTAAACTTTAGTCAGCTAAAAGTTCTCCCAACTGAACTTTAGCTAGGACGTCAACTGAACTTTAGCTAGGACGTCAACTGAACTTTAGCTAGGACGTTTGGACCTTTTTCTCGGCGCTGTGACGTACGACGACGCTGAGGTAAAACAAGTCAGCAACTCGGTGCCTGACGACGACAAGGAGAAGAATGACGAGGAGTGCTCCGGTGCTGTGGCCGGCCCATCAGCTCAAGCTGTCCCCAGCAACCGGCCCAGGGAAGCCAGACCCAGGCGAATCCAAGATACTCGGGTGATGTCTGGGTCCAGTAATGCGCCTGCGTGCACGTCGTGAGGCTGAGCCTCTTGTACTCAAGCAACCGCGAGAGGAGAGGAGAGGCATCGACGAATTTGTGAACACTTGCATTCAAATCAATACAACCTGTCATCCGGGCTCCAGCCGGACTCCCTTCTTCTTCTTCTTCTTCTTCCCCAAGCTCTCTCCACTCCTCAATTCCAGCCTCAATCCCCCTGCTACCTCTCACTAAACATTGCTGAGGTAAAACATCTCGACATCATAAATTATGGCGCCAATTTAGGAGGTATTGAACGGTATGGCTGGCAACGTGGCGATGATGTGTCTAGAGGTCGGCGCCGAGCTTGGTGCCATGATCTACGACGACACTGAGCTGTGAATTCAACCCTAACCACAATATAGCATGACGTGGACATCTTAAAATGTTACCATGACATGGTAATGTCAAATTTGGTTGTACTTTTAATACGAGATACTATGATGCATTTTTACCCTCAGTATGATTTGTTACCATGGCATTGAATTGAATTTTACTATGACTAGGATGACTGAGAATTTGGCTAATGCCAAGACTTAGCTAAATTTTTGTATACCTATCTCAAGTTACGGTGTACAAGTCATGTTAATTTAGAGCTTAATAAGATTCAAATTAGAGCTCGGCACCATAATTCATGGCGTTGGCACCGAGCTCTGGTCACGTCAGCCACGCAATCCCTGGCCTACTACCTCGTCGCCATGACCTATGGCACCAAGACGTGTTACCTCAGTGTCGTAGGTCACGGCACCGAAAAAAGGGTATAAAGATAGATTTTTTAGCCTTGGAGAAGGTAAACGTAAAATTTAACAAAAGAGGGCTAAAATGAAAAAAGAATGAGAAAGATAAATTTGCTTTCGCAATAGTTCGAGAAAGTCAATTATACCATGAGTAATTGAAAACCACCTATTAAAAAAATATAATAGAGCCCTTTTTGACAAAAAAGGGTCTAAATAATTTAAAGGCAACAATAATCATATATTTGTTGTCAACAAGTTGTGTACAATTGTTTTCTTGTTAACTAAAGCACATTTAACATCAACTAATACAAGAACTAATAACTAAAACCTGGAGACAGCATAAATCACACATAGCCATCCTTCAATGGTTGACCTGCGTCCTGCTTGTTCCTTCCATGCTTGCTAGCTTCTCTCTCTCTCCCTACCGCAAACAAACAGGCATGTCTGTCAAACATATATTATAATAACTGACTATTTGTGTCGAAGTGTCATTAGAACTTCAGAAGTATGAACGATTTGGAGGTGCCGAGTAAAGACAGCCGTGAGCAACTACGAGGCTGAAAGTTCGTACCCAAATCATTGTGGTTTTCAGCACAAATGAACACCCAAGTTATATAAATAGTCAAATTCCAATGGGCATTGAATTAAAATAGTTAATTCAGACATGGCATATGGCTAGACATGTCAAAGCTATTGTACCTTTCGACAACATAACTCCACACTGCAGTAGTAGGATTTCACTTTTTTTTTCCGCGATTGGGCATATAGGCCCCTTTTTCAGTAGGATTTCACTTGTAGTATAAACTTACAGTTGTACATTCTAACAATTAGAAAAAGCAAAAGTTAATACTAATCAAAGTTCAGAAACTAATTACTGAGGTTCAGCAGACTACACTGCAGCAAGATTTCACTTGTAGTTTGGACTTACACCGATACATCCTATAAAACTTTTAAAAAAAATTCATAAGTTCAGAAACTAGCTAATTACTGAAGTTCAGCATGTACCTTGCTATATTCATTAATACTAACCCACTGAATTCATTTTATTATACTGCTATTGCCATAGTGACACAAGGGATATGGACCAAACAAGGTAAAGCAGGCCGAGGGGGTGGTGGTGGTTTACCTCATGGTCGTCGTGTAGGTATGCAGTGAAGTCACTAGCAAGCAGAGTAGGCCAGTGCAATGTTACAAGAGTGCCTTGAGTGTATTTTGTGCAGTGAAGGACCTTGTTCTGTACCACGTCAACGCGAAGAACGTGATGGGCCTTTTTCACAAGTTCCACGCCCTCGAACTGCCCATAGACGTCATAGACATTCTTGCGTTCGATCTCTTTCAGACTGAGATACACAATTTGAAGGACCGGAATAGCGACCAGAGGGGGGTGAATGGGAACTTCAAAATTTCTTTCGAAATCTAGAGCCTCTGTCCCAGATTCATCCCCAAGAACCAAAACAGCAAGCCGTAGTGATCACGACCCTAAAAAAGGGTGGATGTTCCCTAGGAACACAGCGGATCACTACTCGGTCGAAAACGGTGCAAACGTGAATCTCAACTTCTATTGAGGAGAAGTGAGACAGCAAAGCTCCAGAGTGCGGTCAGCGGAAAACAACACTATACCGAAACGATCAACACGGAAACAGACGAACACAGGAATCGACGGATCTCAAATCGGAACCCGAAAACACAAACCGGAGAGAAAACAACACAGGCTGCAGTCCAGGCGGCTTGGCCGGCTTGCCGAGTCGGCTTGGCCGGCTTGCCTGGCTGGCGGCTCCGAAGTCGGCCTGGCCGGCTGCCGGAGGCGGCTAAGCCGGCTGAGTCGGCTGGGCCGACCCTGCAAGGCGGCTTGGCCGGTTCTTGCGGGCAGACACGAAAAATCCCCCAAACTTTGATGGATCTTCTTCAAATCAACTCCAACTGCAACCAAACTTTGCAGGCATGATCCTGATGCAGTTGGGGAGCTATTCCAGAGAAATCATCGCTCAATTTGGAGAGAGAAAGAAGAAATCAAGAAAATCCCCAAAAGTGGATCTTGAGCACACCTAGATCAAGAACTCCATGGATTTTCGATCTCGTGAGGAGTTAGATAAATTCCTTCGGTGGAATCACTTCACTCACGTCCTTGATCAATCCATAGCAAGAAAAATCAACTCAAACGGCCTCAAATTGAAGAAATCGAATCGGGAACACAAGAGGCAAAAGGGAGCTCAGGAAAAGCACAGAAGCTGAGAGCTCGAACTGTCCGCTGTATACACCTGCGAACCGTCCGAGATCACTTCAACTATGAAAGCCACAAATTCATCTCAAGAATCACAGACGCATGATTAATCCCGGAGGAAACAGTGGAGACTAGGCGCTCTGCTTGCCACACACACTGGTTCGAGTACAAATCAAAGATTTGCAGACCTCTCTCTCACACAACTAGAGGAAAGGAAAAACCTAAAGAAAAAATGGAAAATGAAGAGGTAAAGAGGTAAGGGGAAGGGAGTCCTCATCCTTTATTTATAGGGGCAAGACTATTTTACATTCCTTCTTTGCCCTTGGATACATGAAGAGCCAAACCACTTAGCCAGGGGCATAAGGGTCCAACTCAGGCTTCTCTTGATCCGACGGCCACCGCGCCTTCTCACCGGTAGCAGTTTTGGATCAGTTTTAAGCAATTTCATAAAAACAGGGGTTCACCATCAAGCTTAGCACATAGCAAACATAAGCTAAAAAGCAATCTGGTTCTAACCTGTGCACCCCAAGAGACTATCCCATGCATTTGCCTTGTCAAAGGCCCACCAGTCCCTTATGCTTGGTCTTTTGTCACAAGGTCACGTAGGCACTTGCCAGTCCGTTATGCACTCAGTTGTTGTTTTTTTATTTTGGTTTGTTTTATTTTGATGACCATAAAAATAGTCTTTCTACTATTGCCACAAGGTCACGTAGGTGCTTAACCAGTCAAGTAAATAAAACATGAGCCATAGTCGCTTAGCGTACACAGGGTAGAACAAGGGACTTCTCAAACCTATGCATACTAAGAATCGAACTGGATGGTTGTTGACGGTCGTTAAGTATCAATTTTATACCGTCAACGCAGCGAGAGAAAGGACTAATATGAGTTCACCTGTTAGATATAGGGGTTACACTGACAGAATTCCACGAGTTTTGGTGATTGTCTATTTCTGCAGGGGGTTATCAGAAAGAGAACCAAAGGAGGCCCACATGTCATGATTACATAGAGATAAAGACCGAACGGGTGAAAAAGTATAATCTAGAAGACTCCGAAGGCGACCCCCGAAGGCCGGGCCCCACTGGGCAGCGGCCGCCGGCCGGCCGCCCAAGGGGAGTCGGCCGACTCCCCACCTCGCCCAATGGCGTTGAGTCTCGCGGATCCCGCCTCCACCGCCTTTGAGGATGAATAATTATCGTCCATTTAGGTCGGTTTGATCCGAGGGCTGTGGTTCATCCTAGGGGGCTATATATTCGAGGCCCTAGCCCTCGGGTAAAACCCGAATTCATTCAAGAGTTTATTCTCTCATCGAATTCGTAGAAGCCGAGCCACCATCTCAATTAGAGCTCCATAGTTTAGTAGCATAGCTACATAGGAATAGATCTAGAGGGAATCAAGCCTAGCTTGGAGTCCGGATCTGTCGGAGTTCTTGGTAATTCCCCTCTACATTCTTATAATATTCATCATTGTTCGTGATACTATGAGTAGTACTTTATTCTATTCTATTATATCGAGACTTGACTTTGCTCTATTTGATTATGTTCTCAATTATATCGTTCTTAGTTTACTTTGATTATATGTTTAGCATAGTTGGACTAGAATTATGTTTATGCATAGGATCGTATAGCGCTTGCTCATTAGGCCAATGGGTGAGTGATAGATATTGTGTGGGCATGGTGCCTATACCGTATTTATCTCGCGATTGCACCCTATATTCCGGATCGTGAGGTAGATCGCGGGAGTGACAAATCCCGTTGAGTCCTTTGTAGCCCTTCTCCCGAGTATAGGTCTAGCGAACAAACCTATTACATTGAAGTCATTGCTATGTCTCTAGTCTTCTCTGGTAATATCACTATGCATAGATGTAACCTTTTCCCGCCATGATTGCTAGATGTTCTTGCACTAATCATTGTATGCTTTAACTTTATAGTTAGAATAACATAGGATTATACCCTAGATCGTACTAGTCCATGCTAGTGTTATAAGCTTAGAGTGCTAAGTTGAGATGGCTTATTACTATTATTTTATGTGGCTAAATGCTCTCATTTATCTTATGTCATTTATCATTCATTCCTATATTTTATGTGACACTTACCCCGTATGAGATGATCGATACGAGACAAGGTTAAGCTCTCCATTATCGCATGTGCATTGCTCATCACTCATTATCCAGTGCCTTCCCTTCCCAAAGGGTAAAATTATAAATAACGATACCTGGATTACTCCTGGTTAAAATGCTACATCGGTATTATCTCGTGCGCTTGGGATCCCATATTTATTTCTAGTAGCAAATTGCATTATTTAGTACCAGCATTTTTGGCGCCATGTTGGGGATGACAACCTAACACCGAGTGGCGTTAGAAATGTCAACAATGGTGAACATTTTTAAGTTTCATCATGTATTAATCAAGTTCACATTCGTAAAAAACGAGGCTTAGCTCATAACATGTAACAAAGTGATCAAAAGGAGCCTAAGCCGCAAGCACCATCACATATAAACAAGGCATACTAGCAGGAGCATAAATGTAATCTAGAAGCTCGCTATATCCATGAAGCTCACTATGATACATGATGAAATGCAATATGATACAAAAGAGCAAAACAAAAGGAAAAGCAAAAGAGAAAGCCAAAGAAACTGTACAACAGAACTCAAAACTTCCCACATCTAAAATGGGAAGCAAACACCCAACTCACTCCTCAGGTGGGCAAACTGGGCTTGATCCAGCGGTTTGGTGAAAATATCTGCGAGCTGGTGCTGGGTGCGGATATGAATAAGGTCTATGTTGCCTTTCTCGTAGTGGTCTCTCAGGAAATGGTAGCGAATCTCAATATGCTTGGTTTTTGAGTGGAGCACTGGGTTTTTGGCTACGCTTGTGGCACTGGTGCTGTCACAGTAAAGAGGCACTCTCGAAAAGCTCAAGCCAAAATCCATCAAGGTAGCAACAATCCAAAGCAACTGAGAGCAACACGCAGCGGCAGCAACATATTCTGCTTCACAAGTTGATCGAGAAACGCCATTGCTTGCGAAAGACCACGAAATCAAAGACGACCCCAAATTCTCACAAGTACCCGAAGTAGACTTCCTCTTGACTCAATCACCCGTATAGTCAGCATCAGAGTAACCTGAAAGAGAGAGAGTCGAAGAGGTCGAGTACCAAAGACCAAGCTCAGGAGTGAATTTTAAGTACCTCAAAATGCGCTTGACGGCCTGACGATGAGAAGTTCATGGCGAAGACTAAAAACATGCGCAGAGACACACCGCGAACTGGATGTCGGGCTTTGTCGCCGTCAAGTACAACAATGACCTGATCATGCTGCGGTACTCCTTCTGGTCCATGGCTTCTCCTTCAAGATCAGCGTCCAACGTCGTCATGGTCGACATGGAGGTCGGAAGCGGCTTGGCATCACCCATGTCGAAGCGCTTCAGCAGTCCTTGGTGTACTTGCCTTGGTGTACAAACGTCCCTTCTCGAGTTTGTTTGATTTGAAACCCGAGAAAGAACGTCGCTCGCCCATCATACTCATCTCGAACTCCCCGCACATCATATCTCAAAAACTTTGCAACAAGAGCATGTGATGAGCCACCAAAAATTATATCATCCATGTAAATCTGCACCAAGAGAGTGTCATTGCCATGCCTAAGTAGAAACAAGGCCTTGTTTGCAGAACCCATGGTAAACCCCTTTCCCAGCAAAAAGGACTTCAGACGCTCATACCACGCTCTAGGGGCTTGTTTTAGACCATACAGGGCTTTGTGGAGTTTGTAGACATGGTTGGGACGCTTAGGATCTTCAAAACCTGGGGGCTGCCTCACATACACTTCCTCCTCTATGTACCCATTCAGGAAAGCACTCTTGACATCCATCTGATACAGCTTGAACCCTTTCGAAGCTGCAAAGGCTAAAAGGATCCTAATGGTTTCTAAACGGGCAACAGGAGCAAAAGTTTCCTCAAAGTCTATCCCCTTTTTCTGGCAATACCCCTGGGCAACCAACCTAGCCTTGTTTCTAACCACAACCCCATCCTCATTCTGCTTGTTCTTGAAAACCCACTTGGTTCCTATGGGATTACACTGTGGTGGAGGTGGCACTAAAACCCAGACTTTGTTTCTCTCAAAATTCTCTAACTCCTCATGCATGGCATTGACCCAATCTGGATTAGATAAAGCATATCCAACATCTTTGGGCTCAACATCGGCAACAAAAGCAGAATGTGCAAAGTGCGAAATCTCATAAGTTCTATTGTGTGTGACACGCTCATTTATGTTACCGATCATGGTCTTAGGAGGGTGGCGCTGCTGAATGTGCCGAGGTGCTTCCCTTGATGAAGACGCCTCCCCCTCGACCGAAGTTGGAGCTCCCTCGGAGTGCGGCTAGAGCAAGCTAAGGAGCCTGGTCGTACAGCCCCCAAGTGGTAGAGGAAGTAGGAGTGGGGCCGTCAACTGAAGTAGTCGTCACAGGGTCAACTGGGGCAGCCGGTGGAGTCGGCTCGGGATCACCCCAATCGGCATCATCCTGCTCCTCCTCCACAAAAATGCTCTCGCCAATCTCCTGATCACCTGCATTCTCAAAAGCAGGAGCCAAACAAGGTGCAGTTTCGTCGAAGGTGACTTCACAAGTCTCCATGACACGGTTAGTCTCAAGGTTAAGCACTCTATAAGCATGTGAGTGAGTCGCATAACCAAGAAAAATGCCATCTCGAAGATCTAGATGCAAACTTGTCTAAGTTACCTTTCTTCGAATGAAGCACCCGCAACCAAACACCCTAAAATGGCTTACCTTGGGAGATCGTCCAAAACGCAGCTCGTAAGATGTCTTCTTCATGAAAGCATGAAGGAAAATGCGATTGGAAACATAACAAGTCTGTGTTGATTGCTTCGCCCAATACCTCCTAGGAGTCCTATGCTCATCAAGCATTGTCCTGGCCATCTCAACAAGGGTCCGATTTTTGCGCTCAACAATCCCATTTTGCTGTGGGACATACGGCGAAGAAAACTGATGTTCAAGACCCAAAGACTTGCAAAAGGTTTCAAATCGAGCATTCTTGAATTTTGTGCCATTGTCATTTGCGGATCGCTCGCATGGCATTCTTGGGTAGCTCATTTTGCAACCTCAAAATCAAGTCATGAACAAGAGAAAACACCTCATCTTTGCTCTCCATGAAAAAGACCCAAGAGTAGCGAGAAAAGTCATCCACAACCACAAGCACGTACCACTTCCCACCATCCGACGACCCGAGCGGGACCTATAGTGTCCATATGCAACACTCACCGGGTCCCTTGGTCATCACTTGATTCACAGTGAATGAGAAGCAACAACCATTTTACCGTGACGACAAGGGTGACGAGACCAAGTCTTCTCATACTTTAATTTGGGCAATCCTCGGATTAAGTCAAGTGAGCTCAACTTGGATAGCAAGTCGAAACTCAAGTGACCAAGCCTCCTATGCCACTTCCAAAGTTTCGAGGAAGAACTGGCTACCAAACACCGAGAAGGTCCAAAAGATTTAGAAAAATCAGCTCGAAAGACCTTCCCAAAAGTCACAATTCGACAAACAAGATTTTCTTGAGGGTCCAATACGGCAACAACCAGGTTTAAATCTCACCTCAAAACCATCATCGAGCAATTGCAAAACAGAAAGCAAGTTGAAGTGCAAATTTGAAACCAAAGCAACATCTTTCAGCACAAAATTTTCATTGATTCGAACTGATCCTCTCGAAACCACTTTATCTTTGCTATTATCCCCAAATGTAATATACTCGCTACATTTCATTGGGGTGAGGTTGGAGAACCATTTTGAATTCCCGGTCATGTGGTGCGAGCAACCAGAATCTACAAGCCACGTGTTCTCCAACCTCACAACCTGCATCAATAATAAGACATGGGATGAGCGAGATGATCCAACACCGGGTTAGTAAACCGAGAAGAAAACTAGTGTTGGTTCATTCACCCATGAGAAGTGTTAGCAAAAGCACCATTCATGTCATGTCTCATTTGAGTAGAGCGATCACCACGACGAGGAAAACGTGGTCCGCTCGAGCTGTAAGACTGAAAGCCACGGTCACGAGGTCCAAGGTCATAAACAAGGCCTGAACCCCATTGGGCACGACCACCACGTGGTCTCACACCTTGAGGCCTAGGACCTTGAGGAGCTGCATCTCTAGGCCTAGCACTGTACCTCGAAAAAGGTGGAGCAAACACACCATAAGCAGAGTTATGGAAAAGCTCAAACTCATGCCTTTCATCTCTCTTCCTCCTGAAGCAAAACTCAAACAAGTGACCATCCCTATGGCAGTAATCACAGTGATACACCTCTCTCTTGGGTGGTGACTTGCTCACTCTCTGGTGGGTGTGGTGGGGTTCAACAGAGATATCTGGCAGAGTGTCAAGTGGATTCCTTAGGTGGTTTGGCTTTGGAGTCCACACTTGTTTTGGGGTGGAGCTTTGGGTGGTTCCTCAAACACACCATCTTTCACAGTTGGCTTGTTAGGCTATGGTGGAGTAATTCTCACAAACTTGGGGGTAATGGAAGGCTTGGTGGGTTTCTCAGATGTACTTAAACAACTGTGTTCACCAACCTTACCAAAAACATTTTTACCCTTCCCACCTGAAGCAAAGCCTAAACCCATTGTGTCGCTTTCCTCTTGAACCGACTCAATATCATGCCTAACCGTGGCTCACCGCAAGACAACCAACTAAGCATTGATCGAAGATTTGTGATTTCTTCTTCGGCCCTTTTCTTGTCATGCCTACAATAGTTCGTTCAAGCTCCAAAGCCTCGCAACAAGCACATCTAGTAACATGGCTAGATTTCTCAAGTAAAGCAATCCTAGCAGTTTTCTCATCTAGAGCGGTAACTCAAGACAAGACTTGCAAGGACTCACAGAAGCAAGCTTAGCCTTAACCTTATCAAGCTCGTCTACTAAAGTCACATACTTAGATTGCACATCAGCAAGGTTAGCCATATGAATAGCACAAGCATCACATTCAGACTCATCAGAGATAGCTACAGATGCCCTAGCAAACTCAAGCTCCTTGACAGCACTCTCCCACTTAGACTTATACTCTTTTCACTCACGAGCAGCTTGTCTAAGCAAATTATCTTGACGAAGCAAGACATCATCCATGGACTCAAGTTTAGCAGTGAGAGACTCGAGAGTTGGTTCTACCTCAGGCTCGGGGTCGACGTTCTTCTCAGTGCCTAGTGTAGAGGAGTCCAGGGCCATGGTGCAGTAGCCTCCTTGCTCGGAGTCGGCGAAGAAGCATAGCCCATTGAACTTGTTCTCGACCTTCTGCTCATCCTCATCGTCACTCGAAGGCAAGTCGTGGTCGGAGTCAGGGTCCACGTCGCTGAGGGAGGCGAGGAACGCCCTCTGCTACGCCTTGAACTTCTTCAGGTACTTCTTCTCGAGCGCCTTCTCGTCGAGGTTCTCCTTTGCCTTGTACTTGGCATGACGGTGCTCATGCTTGTCCCTGCGCTTGTCGTGGTCGTACTTGTTGTAGGAGTTCTTGTCGGCCTTGGGGCAGTTGGTGACGTAGTGGTCGGGATCTCCACACCCAAAGCAGCCTGGCTTGGTCACACCACGTCAGCGGTTCAGGCGGTTGTTGTGGAACCGCGAGAACCGGCTGATCAGCAAAGCCAGCTCGTCGTCGCCAAGACTCTCTATCTACTCCTCCGTCGCTGAAACCAAAGACGACAAGGCAAGCGAAAGCTGTGAAGGGTTTGCAGAAGAACTTGAACCTCCAGTACCTGAGACCAAAGCCATGGTTGGGGCAGATGGATTTCTGATCCTCGCATCTAGTGGTCAATCTCAGTTGACTTGAGCTTGCTGAACAGCTCATCCACGAAATCGAGTGTCATAGCCGGGCGATTCGATGATCGCCGACACTTTCACTTCCTAAACCCTCCGATCAAGAGCATATAGAAGCTTAAGGGCTCTCTGATGATCGTCATAGGGCATCTGAGGGTTATTTGCCCTCATCTTGTTCACGATGGTTTGAAAGCAAGAAAACAAGGAATCAATCGATTCACCATCGGTTTGGACAAAGTTCTCATACTCACGCTTATGTGTCTCATAGAGTCCGGTCTTGACATGGGCGAGTACCCTCATGATAGCTCTGCCTCTAGACCGAGATCTCTCGAGCGCTTGTACAATCGAAACACGCTCAAATTCTTCCATAGAAAAAGCGAGAGAACAAAATAGTTCCGGTATTATTCACCTTGTGTTGTTCGATCCGCACAGGGAGTAACACGGGCGGAAGGACCACATAGTCCGTGTTCTCACGATCTCCCACACTTGCGTATCAACCCCTTGGAGATGCGCCGACATGCGTATCTTCCAATAGGGATAGTTTTTGCCATTGAAGTGCGGTGGCTTGCCAAGCCCACAGTTCTCCATACTTGTCGTCTTCGGGGATCACGGACCGATTAAGGTGGAGTGATCCTTAACCGGCTCGATACCAATTGAAGGACCGAAAATAGCGACCGAGGGGGGGCAAATGGGAGCTTCAAAATTTCTTACGAAATCTAGAGCCTCGTCCCCGCATTCATCCCCAAGAACTAAAATAGCAAGCCGTAGTGATCACGACCTTGAAAAAGAGTGGATGTTCCCTAGGAACACAGCGGATCACTACTCGGTCGAAAACGGTGCAAATGTGAATCTCAACTTCTATTGAGGAGAAGTGAGACAGCAAAGCTCCAGAGTGCGGTCAGCGGAAAACAGCACTACACCGAAACGATCAACACGGAAACAGACGAACACAGGAATCGACGGATCTCAAATCGGAACCCGAAAACACAAACCGGAGAGAAAACAAAGACAGCCGCAGCCGATCCGGGCGGCTTGGCCGGCTTGCCGAGTTGGCTTGGCCGGTGGTCGCCGGCCTTGCGGCGGCTAGGCCAGCTTGCCTGGCTGGCGGCTCCGAAGTCGGCGTGGCCGGGCGTCGAGGCGGCTAAGCCGGCTGAGTTGGCTGGGCCGACCCTGCAAGGCGGCTTGGCCGGTTCTTGCGGGCAGACACGAAAAATCCCCCAAACTTTGATGGATCTTCTCCAAATCAACTCCAACTACAACCAAACTTTGCAGGCATGATCCTGATGCGGTTGGGGAGCTATTCCGAAAAAATCATCGCTCAATTTGGAGAGAGAAAGAAGAAATTAAGAAAATCCCCAAAAGTGGATCTTGAGCACACCTAGATCAAGAACTCCATGGATTTTCGATCTCATGAGGAGTTAGATAAATTCCTTCGGTGGAATCACTTCACTCACGTCCTTGATCAATCCATAGCAAGAAAAATCAACTCAAATGGCCTCAAATCGAAGAAATCGAATCGGGAACACAAGAGGCAAAAGGGAGCTCGGAAAAGCACGGAAAGCCGAGAGCTCGAACCGTCCATATATACACCTGTGAACCGTCCGAGATCACTTCAACAGTGAAAGCCACAAATTCATCTCAAGAATCACAGACGCATGATTAATCCCGGAGGAAACAGCAGAGACTAGGCGTTCTGCTTGCCACACACACTGGTTCAAGTACAAATCAAAGATTTGCAGACCTCTCTCTCACACAGCAACTAGAGGAAGGGAAAACCTAAAGGAAAAATGGAAAATGAAGCGGTAAAGAGGTAAGGGGGAAGGGAGTCCCTCATCCTTTATTTATAGGGGCAAGACTATTTTACATTCCTTCTTTGCCCTTGGATACATGAAGAGCCAAACCATTTAGCCAGGGGCATAAGGGTCCAACTCAGGCTTCTCTTGATCCGAAGGCCACCGCGCCTTCTCACCGCAGCCTTGCTCCCACGCAATCTCCCCGATGCCGCCACGTGCCATCCCGTCCGCGCGGATCTCCGCCCGGTTTTGAGGCGCAAACCGGGAAACCCGCCACCGATGGTTTTGAGGCGAAACCCCCAAACCGTCGCCGATGGTTTTTAGGACAAACCACCAAACCCTCCGCGAGTAGCATATAGCCCGTACGCATCCCCCCCGTGTACACTTGCGCTTGTCGATGTCCCAGTTGTCAGCCACCACAGCTAGCCGCCCGGCTTCAAGGTCCCTCGGTCCAAGCCTCACGTCCGCCCTTCACCGCACCCGGTCCGTCAGCACGGCACGCCCTACTTGACCTTCACCGCACCGTCGACCACTGTCTCTAAGCTCGACACTGCAAACAACACAAGCCATGAGACACCATTGTTTGACACGAAACCGCATGCCATCGGTCAGTAGAAACACACTCACACACGCCATTGTATTGGCATGTTGACAATCGCTCATCACAAAAGGTCACACTATGGTTATGGTAAAAACCATGTATCCTCACAATTTCATCTTCATCAATGCGGGACGGGGAACATTGGTGCGATCTTTAGCAAGTTCCTTTCAGAGAAGCTCTTGCTTGCCCACAGATCTTTGACTGCCATCCGATCGCACGCGTCCACTCCTTGAGGTCGGCGAGAGTCCAGCTTCTCGATTATGTCGTCGCGAGGCAAAGTTGTTCTCATACAAGCCAACCAAGGCAGCAATCTTGATAACACCATTGACACAGCTCATGGTACGGAACTGCTCTGGCCGCGGCCGAGGTTTCCTGCCGACATCAATCGAGTAACCCTTAGGCAACGGAACGAATGTGAACTCAGGCTCCTGATCTGCTAGCTTCAACAGATCGCAGACCATGACTCCTTTGAGGAGATCGACCCAGCAGATGAAAAAAACATGCGTACGAAAAACGCCGTGTCGATGAAGAAGCGGAGATCAATGACCCGAGGGGAGGCGCGACGACTTGCGTTCCCATTGGCGGCTTCGGTCTCGATCATCCGGGCTGGTGCTTTGCCACAGGTAGAGCACGCCATGGCGATCGCACCCGGAACCTGAGGTGCCGATCTCTGCTACCACGTACGTGCCGCTCCCGCGGCTGAGGATGGCAGTTCCACGGCCAAGGTTACAGAAGGACGGTGAAGCTAGGATCTAGGGGACGGCGGAGAGGGAGTTGGTGGAGGCGTCGTAGATGAGGTAGCACCCGCTCGAAGCGGAGCGAGTGAAGCCGGGACATGCGGGCCGGCGAGGAGGACGACGAGGCCTTTGTCGGTGCTGGAGATTGTACCACCGCCAGGAGGTACTCCCCTGATCTGCTCCGCCATGGTAAGGCGGCTCACTTCAGGGGGCTCGAAGACAGACAGTTCGGGCTTCATGGCCTGCAGGGCGGCCTCCGTCGCCTTGCGGGTGTCTGCTACTTCGTTTTTGCTCACGCCGCCGGTGAGTCCTTCTCCGACCACGAATTGCACGTGGCGTTCGAGCAAGACAAATCGAGGGGCCATCGTCGCAGGAAGTCGGGCTAGGTCGACCGAGGACGAGGACAAGAACAAGGAGAAGGGCTGCTGCGATCCAGTTTCGGCAGGGAGGAAATCTGGATTGCGGCAAGGGACGGCGACAGCTAAAAGTTTCCGGTGGATATGCGAACAAGCAATTCGCAGGACGGTCGGACGATGATGGATATGGTCAGGGGCTACCCGCAACAAACAGGTCTCCAACTTGGGTTAAACTAGTACTTATGGATCGGCCCATAACAGGGCTGCTTCAATCGGTGGCCTGGGTCGGCCCAAGAAGGATGGATGTGCTATACGCTGACCGTTCACGTCAACGCCCAGTCCACCACGCAAACATGCAAAACGCGACGTGGTTTTTTTTTAAACAAAATCTCTAAACAACTTGTTTGAGGTTACTCCCTCCCTCCCAAAGTAAGTGACTTTTGAATTTTCATGCCACAAGTTTAACTTGATTTATAAAAAATAGGTGTAATATTTGTACATTTGTTAAAAACTAGACGTAAAGATCTTTCCGATAATACTAATTACTTAGTATAAATATTTATATATTTTAATATGTAATTAATCAAAATTATTTCTCGGTAAGCGAGAATAACACTTATTTTGATACGAAGGGAGTAATGCTATAGGCTTATGGCTCACTAGTCTAGTGCATTTAACTAGACGGCAAGCTAAAAAAAGACGGCAAGCCATCACAAAAGAAAAAACATTGAAAAATATGTCATACTCACCTCCGATCTCTATCCAATTAAGGCTGGACGAAAAACTCGAAGCTCGTTAATTCGCTCGCCTCGTGACCAGCTCGGCTCAGCTTGTTAGAATAACGAGACGAGCTGAGTTAAGATTTTAACGAGTCAACTCAAACCACCTCGCAAGCCGATCACGAGCCAAATGAGTCACGCTTATAGAGGAAACAATAGAACTTAATATTAGTTTTGTATTACTTCATGCCTTATACTTTGCAATTGATTGATGACTTATCTAGACCCTATAAACTTGGGACTATTATATCCTTTATTATTTTATTTTTAATGAATGTGTGGATACTCATTGACCCAATATGTATGATATAGAGTATAGATCATTATATTGTACTATAGTATGTTAGCACATATTAATTTTTTGTTTGATTTAAGACAGATGGATGTATTACTTTTATATTATTACTATTCTTAAGCTTTGGTTAAATGTAAATATTATTTTCTATATATTTTTTACAGTAGCTCGCGAGCTTAACAAGCCATCTCAAGCATTTGACGAGCCGAGTTTGTTCGTTATCTTAACAAGCCAAAACGAGCAGAGCCGAGCTGGCTCGTTATGCAGCCTTATATCCAGTCTTGATAAGGCACACGGCTCTCGCTGGCTCGCCGTAGCTGATCTACCGACGTATTCCTCCCAAGCATCCCCCACCATGTTCAGGTACTTCCTCTCACTCCCTCCCACCCTCTTTATTTTTTATGAAATAGGAGGGGCAAGAGCCCCTACTGACAATTTTATTATAAAAAGTTAATGATACATTACAAAACAGAGAAAACAAGAGCATAGAAGAACATCTCTCTTTCTTTCAACCATCGTCCCTAGCAATCTAAGTTTAGGGCCAGATCTATTATGTTCCAAATCAAATTAGGCCTTGGCTAATTGATGTAAAGGACATGGACACATGGTTAATTTATTTGAACCTGCTGATGCCAGAACCCTTTACAATCTGAAATGCCTCCTCAGACCCTTTTCTGATAGTACTGGTCTTCATGTCAACTTTCAAAAATCCTTCATGGCCCCAATAAACACCATTGATAATTCTTTGCAACATTTGGCTAGAACCTTTGGATGCACTATAGCCTCTATGCCTTTTACTTACTTGGGTTTGCCCCTTTGCACTTAGAAACCTACTGTCCAGGACTTTGCCCCTTTACTGCAAAGAATTGAATCTAGAGTATTTGGCATTAGTAAAATGCTATCTTACCATGGGAGGTTAATACTTGTTAACTCAGTTCTATCTGCCATGCCCACTTATTACATGAGTACTTTGCTGTTACCACCTCAGGTTGTAGAACAGATTGATAAGTACAGGAAACATTGTTTGTGGAGTGGGGGAGATATAAACAGAAAAGGTAAATGCTTGGCTGCCTGGGAACCTTCTTGTAGACCCAAGAATGAAGGTGGACTTGGAATTATTGATATAAATCTCCACAACAAGGCTCTGTTATTAAAGTTTCTTGATAAGTTCTACAATCATGCAGACACACCTTGGGTTACACTTACTTGGGAGAAACTGTACCACAACCATAATAACCCACCTCATGCCAAAACCCTAGTTGGATCTTTCTGGTGGAAAGAGGTTTTAAAGCGCCAAGTTGATTTCAGAAAGATTGCTGTCTGTGACCCAAGGAGTGGAATTCCTTCCTATTCTGGTCAGATTTATGGGAAGATAGCTCCTTTAAAGACAGATTTCCAAGACTTTTTCTTTTGCCAAAAAGAAAACTCCTCCCTATCCTTCTATATGGAACATGATGAAAGCAAAAACTTCTACCTGCCCCTTTCCCCTTAGGCCTTGGATGAACTGGACAATCTGAATAATCTCCTACTCTCCTTCGACTGGGACCTAGAAGCTGTAGATTGTTGGACTTACATTTGGAATGGCACTACAAGGTACAACACTAAAAGAACCTATAAGCTGTTGTAGGGTACTGAACAAGCCTCACCTCTTTTCACATGGATGTGGGCTGGTGACAATTTAGGGAAACATAAGTTTTTCTTTTGGCTCCTACTCAAGGATAGACTCAACACCAGGAACATTCTTAGAAGAAAGCATATCCATTTCCCCTCTTATTCCAGTGCTATCTGTCACTCTACAGCTGAAGAAACAATTCTGCATCTATTTTTTGAATGTCCCTTCAGTCAGAGTTGCTGGGCCTCAATTGACATTAACTGGGGTCTTAGCTTACCACCACTGGATATGGTTATAGCAGCTAGACTCAACTTTGATAGTATAATTTTCAGAGAAATCTTCATTGCAGCTTGTTGGTGCATCTGGTGTTCAAGGAATGGAGTGATTTTTGATAATAAAGCCTGCAGCATTGCTAACTGGAAGCATCAATTGAAGGAAGAAGTTGGTTTGATTTGCATCAAGACCAAAGCAAGCCATGTTGGCCTTTTTCACTTGTGGTTAGAGAATATAGCATAAGTGTTTTCTCTTTTTCCTTTTGAGCTTTGAAAGCTCCTGCACAGCTCGTGCGTTTGTATAAGTTTGTACTCCTTTTATTCCATTATACAAAAAAATAGGTGGGTGGGGGTTCCCCCCATTGAGCCCTCAAAAAAATTATTTAAACCTGGTAGAGATCGGACCCAGAACAAAATATCCCCACACATAGCGAAAATTATGTATATCTGAACTTCCATCTGATTTTTATGATCTGACAAACTTCATCTTGCATAGTTGCTTCGATGGAGGGAGTATCTGATCCTCATGATCCGTCGAACTTCAATCTATTAGCATAGTCGCTTCGACGAAGAGAGACCATCATCTAATTTATTTGCTTTGTTTGCTGGGCCTCTGTTGTTCGGTGTTGAGAGGGCAATTTATTTGTTTAGTTCGTAGGGCGATTTGGCATTATGTCCCATCTTAGGAATGCAATTGGACCGCAATAGTATTTGAAATTATTTGAACTATAACCTGCCCTGGCTATTCAAGTACACAACTGTGGATGAATTGGTTAGATGTTAGTAGTAACTAAACTGCATACGATCTAATTGCCTAGAAGATCCGGACATTTAGAAAACATTGTACAAATGACATATATGAGTGAACCCATTTGTTAAACTTGCACTAAAATTTTGACAGAGGGTTAGTAACAATACGAATTTTTTATATTAAGCAATATTAAGAAAATGACATTCAAATAAAGATAAGGACAAACACTCTTCGTACTCTTGCCAGGAAGAGTACTCAGTGGTCCATTTTACTGGGGTGGCAGGTTCGTGCCACCTTGTTGGTTAATAAACATCTCTATTTTCACCTTTTAGAGTTTATAGAAAATCATGACAACTCTATAAGTCTTTCAAAAATGATGAAGGCATTGATGGAACTCTTAGTTTCTTGCCACATTATGAACAACTGAAGTTTATTGACTGTTGTAATGGCCTAGTCTTTTGTGAGTACAGGAGTAGCCACACTTCTCCTAACACTTCAAGTTTCATTGTGTGTAACATGGGAGTGGAGGTCCTGATACTCAACGAAAGTCAGACAACTATACCTACGCAACAATTTTGGCATCTGATCCATCACGTTCACCACACTTTTGTGTCTTCAATTTTCATGATGATCATGACTATAATGATTTTTATATTGGTACCACGATAGTTGAGATGTTTTCATCTCGTGACTCCATGTGGCCAGTGTATTCTAATTTGTAGAATCTAGAAAAAATTTGAAATCGGTACACCACATGTAGAGTTCATGTATGGATTATTATATGCACATTCAAATCTTGATATTTTTGTGTTAGAGGAACTAGAGGCAGAGAACATAGGTGTATCACCCGTAATTGGACAATTAAGTTGCCACTCCATAACTTTAACTGCTTTTCAGATCATTACTCTAGTGATTGCCTTATTCTTATACTATTTAGTGTTAGGGAAGGGTGATTGCGTAGTTCTCATATCAAGTTATTATTGTTATGAGTTCTGCTGGACTAGTGTGCATAGTCTTAGTATGAGAGATGCGTTTGAAAGAAATGACTTTGTTCACTATGTGGATGGTTGGTGTACTTGTGATTAAATCATCATATTCGTCCTAGAAAGGGATGTTCTTTTCCTCAATGATAAAAAAAATAAACAAACTTCTTTCATACGGTATTAGCACTGGAAAGCTTAATAAGATTAAGGATAGTTATCACTGGTATATATAGCACTGGAAAGCTTAATAAGATTAAGATAGTTATCACTGGTATATATACTATGTTGCCTGCTACTGAAAGATGCCAAACCTATAACTTTATTCCTAAAGGCACAACAAGAGCGAGTGACTTGTTCATTTCAAGTTGTGTTTGTCATTGGCATGAACACTAGGCTCTTGAGTGAGGTATGTCCGAGAGTGAGAGCTCTCCTCCTTTTATACTACTCCTAAGGCAATTACAGGGAATATTCTAGGGAGATCCTTCCTGTACCATCCTCCTCTAGAGTGAATGCATCGCCAGATGAAGGTGGGCATGAGGCGCCAGTAGTATGGTCTCACAACACCTCCGAT
>JAENPR010002744.1:0-41425 GCA_018135685.1 Themeda triandra | reverse complement strand
CACCGGGTCAAGCACGCACATGCGCCATGGTTAAGCCATTTTGATGCCTCTCACCTCTCCACCATAGAGTTTTCCATCACCCGAGAGCCCGAAGGGCCCTTAACCATGCCTCACGGCTCCAAAACGCCATATTTGCACACTCTTGACCATGCTTTGCCGCACGGTCGGTTCCAACGCATTTTATGGCTCCCGGCTACGAGTCAAGCATGCCCGTACCCCATGGTTAAGGCATTTTGACACCTTCCGCCTCTCTACCATAGCGTTTGCAATCACTCGAGAGCACGAACGGCACTTAACCTCGGCTCCACGGCTCCCGGAACGCCATATTTGCACACACGACTTTGCTACCGCACGGCCGGTTCCTGCGCATCCTACGGCTCCTCGCACCAAGTCAAGCACGCCCATGCACTATGGTTAAGGCATTTTGACACCACTGGCCTCTCGACCACAGCATTTGTTGCCGCCCAAGAACCCGAATGGCCCTTAACCATGGCTCCACCGCTCTAGAACTGCCATATTTGCACACACGACTATGCTACCGCACAGCCGGTTCCTACGTGTCCTACAGCTCTGGACACTTGGTCAAGCACAACCGTATGCCATGGTTAAGGCATTTTGACACCTCTGGCCCCACCACCACAATGTTTGTCATCACCTAAGAGCCTGAACAGCCCTTAACTATAGCTCCACGACTCCAGAACATCCATAATTGCACACACGACTGTGCTGGCGCATGGCCGGATCCTGTGCATCCTACGGCTCTCAGCACCGGTTCAAGCACACCCGTACACCATGGTTAAGCCATTTTGATGCCTCTCACCTCTCCACCATAGAGTTTTCCATCACCCGAGATCCTGAAGGGCCCTTAACCATGGCTCCACGGCGGTAAACCGCCACATTTGCACACACGACCATGCTGCCGCATGGTCGGTTCCAACGCGTCCTATGGCTCCCGGCACCGAGTCAAGCAAGCCCGTACGCCATGGTTAAGGCATTTTGACACCTCGGCCTCTCTACCATAGCATTTGTCGTCGCTCGAGAGCCCGAACGGCCCTTAACCTCGGCTCCACGGCTCCCGAACCGCCATATTTGCACACAAGACTTTTCTTTGCCGCACGGCGGTTCCTATCGTCCTACGGCTCCTCGCATCATGTCAAGCACGCCGATGCACCATGGTTAAGGCATTTTAACACCTTTGGCCTCTCCACCACAGCGTTTATTACCGCTCAAGAACCCGAATGGCCCTTAACCATGGCTCCACAGCTCTAGAACTGCCATATTTGCACACACGACTATGCTACCGCACGCCCGGTTCCTGCATGTCCTATAGCTCTCGACACTAGGTCAAGCACGACCGTATGCCATGGTTAAGGCGTTTTGACGCCTCCGGCCTCACCACCACAATATTTGTCATCACCCGAGAGCCCGAACGGCCCTTAACTATAGCTCCACGACTCCAGAACATCCATAATTGCACACACGACCGTGTCTTTGCCGCGCCGGATCCCCCGTGCATCCTACGGCTCTCGGCACCGGGTCAAGCACACCCGTACGCCACGGTTAAGCCATTTTGATGCCTCTCACCTCTCCACCATAGTGTTTTTCATCACCCGAGAGCCCGAAGGGCCCTTAACCACGCTCCACGGCCGCAAAACGCCATATTTGCACACACGACCATGCCGCCGCACGGCCGGTTCCAACGCATCCTATGGCTCTCGGACGAGTCAAGCATGCCCGTACGCCATGGTTAAGGCATTTTGACACCTCCGGCCTCTCTACCATAGCATTTGCCATCGCTCAAGAGCCTGAACGGCCCGTAACCTTGGCTCCATGGCTCCAGAACGCCATATTTGCACACACGACCATGCCGCCGCACGGTCGGTTCAACGCATCCTATGGCTCACGCACCGAGTCAAGCATGCCCGTACGCCATGGTTAAGGCATTTTGACACCTCTAGCCTCTCCACCATAGTGTTTGTTGCCGCCTGAGAACCTGAATGGCCCTTAACCATGGCTCCACAGCTCTAGAACTGCCATATTTGCACACACGAATATGCTACCGCACAGCCGGTTTGTGCGTGTCCTACAGCTCTTGACACTAGGTCAAGCATGACCGTATGCCATGGTTAAGGTGTTTTGATGCCTCTGGCCTCACCACCACAATGTTTGTCATCACCCGAGAGCCTGAACGGCCCTTAACTACAGCTCCACGACTCCAGAACATCCATAATTGCACACACGACCGTGCCGCCGCACGGCCGGATCCCGTGCATCCTATGGCTCTCGGCACCGGTCAAGCACACCATGTACGCCATGATTAAGCCATTTTGATGCCTCTCACCTCTTCACCATAGAGTTTTCCATCACTTGAGAGCCTGAAGGGCCCTTAACCATGCCTCCACGGCTCCAAAACTGCCATATTTGCACACTCGACCATGCTGCCGCACGGTCGGTTCCAACGCATTTTATGGCTCCCGGCTCTGAGTCAAGCATGCCTATACGCCATGGTTAAGGCATTTTGACACCTCTGGCCTCTCTACCATAGCGTTTGCTGTCACTCGAGAGCCCGAACGGCACTTAACCTCGGCTCCACGGCTCCAGAACTGCCATATTTGCACACACGACTTTGCTTTGCCGCACGGCGGTTCCTGCGCATCCTACGGCTCCTCGCACCAAGTTAAGCACGCCCATGCACTATGGTTAAGGCATTTTGACACCGCTGGCCTCTCGACCACAGCATTTGTTGCCGCCAAGAACCCGAATGGCCCTTAACCATGGCTCCACGGCTCTAGAACTGCCATATTTGCACACACGACTTTGCTACCGCACGGCCGGTTCCTACGTGTCCTACAGCTCTCGACACTAGGTCAAGCACGACCGTATGCTATGGTTAAGGCATTTTGACACCTCTGGCCCCACCACCACAATGTTTGTCATCACCCGAGAGCCCGAACGGCCCTTAACTATAGCTCCACGACTCTAGAACATCCATAATTGCACACACGACTCGTGCCGGCGCACGGCCGGATCCCGTGCATCCTACGGCTCTCGGCACCGGTTCAAGCACACCCGTACGCCATGGTTAAGCCATTTTGATGCCTCTCACCTCTCCACCATAGAGTTTTCCATCACCCGAGAGCCCGAAGGGCCCTTAACCGAGGCTCCACGGCGGTAAACCGCCACATTTGCACACACGACCATGCTGCCGCATGGTCGGTTCCAACGCGTCCTATGGCTCCCGGCACTGAGTCAAGCAAGCCCGTACGCCATGGTTAAGGCATTTTGACACCTCTGGCCTCTCTACCATAGCATTTGTCGTCGCTCGAGAGCCTGAACGGCCCTTAACCTCGGCTCCACGGCTCCAGAACTGCCATATTTGCACACAAGACTTTGCTGCCGCACGGCCGGTTCCTATGCGTCCTACGGCTCCTCGCATCAAGTCAAGCACGCCGATGCACCATGGTTAAGGCATTTTAACACCTTTGGCCTCTCCACCACAGCGTTTATTACCGCTCAAGAACCCGAATGGCCCTTAACCATGGCTCCACGGCTCTAGAACCGCCATATTTGCACACACGACTATGCTACCGCACGGCCCGGTTCCTGCATGTCCTATAGCTCTCGACACTAGGTCAAGCACGACCGTATGCCATGGTTAAGGCATTTTGACGCCTCGGCCTCACCACCACAATATTTGTCATCACCCGAGAGCCCGAACGGCCCTTAACTATAGCTCCACGACTCCGAACATCCATAATTGCACACACGACCGTGCTGCCGCACGGTCGGATCCCCGTGCATCCTACGGCTCTCGGCACCGGGTCAAGCACACCCGTACGCCACGGTTAAGCCATTTTGATGCCTCTCACCTCTCCACCATAGTGTTTTTCATCACCCGAGAGCCTGAAGGGCCCTTAACCACAGCTCCACGGCTGCAAAACGCCATATTTGCACACACGACCATGCCGCCGCACGGCCGGTTCCAACGCATCCTATGGCTCTCGGACGAGTCAAGCATGCCCGTACGCCATGGTTAAGGCATTTTGACACCTCCGGCCTCTCTACCATAGCATTTGCCATCGCTCAAGAGCCCGAACGGCCCTTAACCTTGGCTCCATGGCTCCGTAACCGCCATATTTGCACACACGACCATGCCGCCGCACGGCCGGTTCCTAACGCATCCTATGGCTCCTCGCACCGAGTCAAGCATGCCCGTACGCCATGGTTAAGGCATTTTGACACCTCTGGCCTCTCCACCATAGTGTTTGTTGCTGCTCGAGAACCCGAATGGCCCTTAACCATGGCTCCACATCTAGAACCGCCATATTTGCACACACGAATATGCTACCGCACGGCCGGTTTGTGCGTGTCCTACGGCTCTTGACACTAGGTCAAGCATGACCGTATGCCATGGTTAAGGTGTTTTGATGCCTCGGCCTCACCACCACAATGTTTGTCATCACCCGAGAGCCCGAACGGCCCTTAACTACAGCTCCACGACTCCAGAACATCCATAATTGCACACACAACTGTGCTGCCGCACGGTCGGATCCTGTGCATCCTATGGCTCTCGGCACCGGGTCAAGCACACCTGTACGCCATGATTAAGCCATTTTGATGCCTCTCACCTCTTCACCATAGAGTTTTCCATCACTTGAGAGCCTGAAGGGCCCTTAACCATGCCTCCACGGCTCCAAAACCGCCATATTTGCACACTCGACCATGCCGCCGCACGGTCGGTTCCAACGCATTTTATGGCTCCCGGCTCGAGTCAAGCATGCCCGTACGCCATGGTTAAGGCATTTTGACACCTCTAGCCTCTCTACCATAGCGTTTGTGTCACTCGAGAGCCCGAACGGCACTTAACCTCGGCTCCACGGCTCCGTAACCGCCATATTTGCACACACGACTTTGCCGCCGCACGGCCGGTTCCTATGCATCCTACGGCTCCTCGCACCAAGTCAAGCACGCCCATGCACTATGGTTAAGGCGTTTTGACACCGCTGGCCTCTCGACCACAGCATTTGTTGCCGCCCAAGAACCCGAATGGCCCTTAACCATGGCTCCACCGATCTAGAACTGCCATATTTGCACACACGGCTATGCTACCGCACAGCCGGTTCCTACGTGTCCTACAGCTCTCGACACTAGGTCAAGCACGACCGTATGCTATGGTTAAGGCATTTTGACACCTCTGGCCCCACCACCACAATGTTTGTCATCACCCGAGAGCCCGAACGGCCCTTAACTATAGCTCCACGACTCTAGAACATCCATAATTGCACACACGACTGTGCTGGCGCACGGCCGGATCCTGTGCATCCTACGGCTCTCGGCACCGGTCAAGCACACCCGTACGCCATGGTTAAGCCATTTTGATGCCTCTCACCTCTCCACCATAGAGTTTTCCATCACCCGAGAGCCCGAAGGGCCCTTAACCATGCCTCCACGGCGCCAAACCGCCACATTTGCACACACGACCATGCTGCCGCATGGTCGGTTCCAACGCATCCTTGGCTCCCGACCGAGTCAAGCAAGCCCGTACGCCATGGTTAAGGCATTTTGACACCTCTAGCCTCTCTACCATAGTGTTTGTCATCGCTCGAGAGCCTGAACGGCCCTTAACCTCGGCTCCACGGCTCCGAACTGCCATATTTGCACACACGACCATCTTTGCCGCGCACGGCGGTTCCTATGCATCCTATGGCTCCTTGCACCAAGTCAAGCACGCCCATGCACCATGGTTAAGGCGTTTTAACACCTTTGGCCTCTCCACCACAGCGTTTGTTGCTGCCTAAGAACCCGAATGGCCCTTAACCATGGCTCCACGGCTCTTGAACTACCATATTTGCACACACGACTATGCTACCGCACGGCCCGGTTCCTACATGTCCTATAGCTCTCGACACTAGGTCAAGCATGACCGTATGCCATGGTTAAGGTGTTTTGACACCTCTGGCCTCTCCACCACAATGTTTGTCACCACCCGAGAGCCCGAATGGCCCTTAACTATAGCTCCACGACTCCGAACATCCATAATTTCACACACGACTGTGCCGCCGCACGCCGGATCCTATGCATCCTACGGCTCTCGGCACGGGTCAAGCACACCCGTACGCCATGGTTAAGCCATTTTGATGCCTCTTACCTCTCCACCATAGAGTTTTTCATCACCCGAGAGCCCGAAGGGCCCTTAACCATGGTTCCACGGCCGCAAAACTGTCATATTTGCACACACGACCATGCTTTGCCGCACGGTCGGTTCCAACGCATCCTATGGCTCTCGACCGAGTCAAGCATGCCCATACGCCATGGTTAAGGCATTTTGACACCTCTCGGCCTATCTACCATAGCGTTTGTCATCGCTCGAGAGCCCGAATGGCCCTTAACCTTGGCTCCACGGCTCCGAACCGCCATGTTTGCACACACGACCATGCCGCCGCACGCACGGCGGTTCCTACGCATCCTATGGCTCCTGGCACTGAGTCAAGCATGCCCGTACGCCATGGTTAAGGCATTTTGACACCTCTAGCCTCTCCACCACAGCGTTTGTTGCTGCCTAAGAACCTGAATGGCCCTTAACCATGGCTCCACAGCTCTAGAACTGCCATATTTGCACACACGAATATGCTAGCGCACAGCCGGTTCGTGCATGTCCTACAGCTCTTGACACTAGGTCAAGCATGACCGTATGCCATGGTTAAGGCATTTTGATGCCTCTGGCCTCACCACCACAATGTTTGTCATCACCCGAGAGCCTGAACGGCCCTTAACTATAGCTCCACGACTCCGTAACATCCATAATTTCACACACGACCGTGCCGCCGCACGGTCGGATCCCCGTGCATCCTATGGCTCTCGGCACCGGGTCAAGCACGCCCGTACGCCATGGTTAAGCCATTTTGATGCCTCTCACCTCTCCACCATAGAGTTTTCCATCACCCGAGAGCCTGAAGGGCCCTTAACCATGCCTCCACGACTCCAAAACTGCCATATTTGCACACTCGACCATGCTGCCGCACGGTCGGTTCCAACGCATTTTATGGCTCCCGGCTCGAGTCAAGCATGCCCGTACGCCATGGTTAAGGCATTTTGACACCTCTGGCCTCCCTACCATAGCGTTTGACATCACTCGAGAGCCCGAATGGCACTTAACCTCGGCTCCACGGCTCCGTAACCGCCATATTTGCACACACGACTTTGCTTGCCGCACGGCCGGTTCCCGCGCATCCTACGGCTCCTCGCACCAAGTCAAGCATGCCCATGCACTATGGTTAAGGCGTTTTGACACCGCTGGCCTCTCGACCACAGCATTTGTTGCCGCCCAAGAACCCGAATGGCCCTTAACCATGGCTCCACCGCTCTAGAACTGCCATATTTGCACACACGACTATGCTACCGCACAGCCGGTTCCTACGTGTCCTACAGCTCTCGACACTAGGTCAAGCATGACCGTATGCCATGGTTAAGGCATTTTGACACCTCTGGCCCCACCACCACAATGTTTGTCATCACCCGAGAGCCCGAACGGCCCTTAACTATAGCTCCACGACTCCAGAACATCCATAATTGCACACACGACAGTGCTGGCGCACGGCCGGATCCCCGTGCATCCTACGGCTCTCGGCACCGGTTCAAGCACACCCGTACACCATGGTTAAGCCATTTTGATGCCTCTCACCTCTCCACCATAGAGTTTTCCATCACCCGAGAGCCCGAAGGGCCCTTAACCATGGTTCCACGGCCGCAAAACTGCCACATTTGCACACACGACCATGCCGCCGCATGGTCGGTTCCAACGCGTCCTATGGCTCCCGGCACCGAGTCAAGCAAGCCCGTACGCCATGGTTAAGGCATTTTGACACCTCTCGGCCTCTCTACCATAGCGTTTGTCATCGCTCGAGAGCCCGAACGGCCCTTAACCTCGGCTCCACGGCTCCGTAACCGCCATATTTGCACACACGACTTTTCTTTGCCGCACGGCCGGTTCCTATGCGTCCTATGGCTCCTCGCACCAAATCAAGCACGCCCATGCACCATGGTTAAGGCATTTTAACACATTTGGCCTCTCCACCACAGCATTTATTACCGCCCGAGAACCCGAATGGCCCTTAACCTTGGCTCCACAGCTCTAGAACTGCCATATTTGCACACACGACTATGCTACCGCACAGCCAGTTCCTGCATGTCCTATAGCTCTCGACACTAGGTCAAGCAAGACCGTATGCCATGGTTAAGGTGTTTTGACACCTCGGCCTCACCACCACAATATTTGTCATCACCCGAGCGCCCGAACGGCCCTTAACTATAGCTCCACGACTCCGAACATCCATAATTGCACACACGACGTGATGCCGCACGCCCGGATCCTATGCATCCTACGGCTCTCGGCACCGGGTCAAGCACGCCCATACGCCATGGTTAAGCCATTTTGATGCCTCTCACCTCTCCACCATAGAGTTTTTCATCACCCGAGAGCCCGAAGGGCCCTTAACCACGCTCCACGGCCGCAAAACCGCCATATTTGCACACACGACCATGCCGCCGCACGGTCGGTTCCAACGCATCCTATGGCTCTCGGCACCGAGTCAAGCATGCCCGTACGCCATGGTTAAGGCATTTTGACACCTCCGGCCTCTCTACCATAGCGTTTGCCATCGCTCGAGAGCCCGAACGGCCCTTAACCTTGGCTCCACGGCTCCGTAACTGCCATATTTGCACACACGACCATGCTGCCGCATGGTCGGTTCCAACGCGTCCTATGGCTCCCGGCACTGAGTCAAGCATGCCCGTACGCCATGGTTAAGGCATTTTGACACCTCTGGCCTCTCCACCACAGCATTTATTGCGGCTCGAGGACCCGAATGGCCCTTAACCATGGCTCCACAGCTCTAGAACTGCCATATTTGCACACACGAATATGCTACCGCACAGCCGGTTCGTGCGTGTCCTACAGCTCTTGACACTAGGTCAAGCATGACCGTATGCCATGGTTAAGGCGTTTTGATGCCTCTGGCCTCACCACCACAATGTTTGTCATCACCCGAGAGCCTGAATGGCCCTTAACTACAGCTCCATGACTCCGTAACATCCATAATTGCACACACGACCGTGCTTTGCCGCACGGTCGGATCCCGTGCATCCTATGGCTCTTGGCATCGGGTCAAGCACGCCTGTACGCCATGGTTAAGCCATTTTGATGCCTCTCACCTCTCCACCATAGAGTTTTCCATCACCTGAGAGCCTGAAGGGCCCTTAACCATGCCTCCACAGCTCCAAAACTGCCATATTTGCACACTCGACCATGTTGCCGCACGGTCGGTTCCAACGCATTTTATGGCTCCCGGTACTGAGTCAAGCATGCCCGTACGCCATGGTTAAGGCATTTTGACACCTCTGGCCTCTCTACCATAGCATTTGCCGTCACCGAGAGCCCGAACGGCACTTAACCTAGGCTCCACGGCTCCCGTAACCGCCATATTTGCACACACGACTTTGCTGCCGCACGGCCGGTTCCTGCGCATCCTACGGCTCCCCGCACCAAGTCAAGCACGCCCATGCACTATGGTTAAGGCGTTTTGACACCGCTGGCCTCTCGACCACGCATTTGTTGCCACCCAAGAACCCGAATGGCCCATAACCATGGCTCCACCGCTCTAGAACCGCCATATTTGCACACACGACTATGCTACCGCACGCTGGTTCCTACGTGTCCTACGGCTCTCGACACTAGGTCAAGCACGACCGTATGCCATGGTTAAGGCATTTTGACACCTCGGCCCCACCACCACAATGTTTGTCATCACCCGAGAGCCCGAACGGCCCTTAACTATAGCTCCACGACTCTGAACATCCATAATTGCACACACGACTGTGCTGGCGCACGGCCGGATCCTGTGCATCCTACGGCTCTCGGCACGGGTTCAAGCACACCCGTACACCATGGTTAAGCCATTTTGATGCCTCTCACCTCTCCACCATAGAGTTTTCCATCTCCCGAGAGCCTGAAGGGCCCTTAACCATGGCTCCACGGCGGTAAACCGCCACATTTGCACACATGACCATGCTGCCGCATGGTCGGTTCCAACGCGTCCTATGGCTCCCGGCACTGAGTCAAGCAAGCCCGTACGCCATGGTTAAGGCATTTTGACACCTCTGGCCTCTCTACCATAGCGTTTGTCGTCGCTCGAGAGCCTGAATGGCCCTTAACCTCGGCTCCAGAACTGCCATATTTGCACACACGACTTTGCTGCCGCACGGCCGGTTCCTATGCGTCCTACGGCTCCTCGCACCAAGTCAAGCACGCCCATGCACCATGGTTAAGGTGTTTTAACACCTTTGGCCTCTCCACCACAGCGTTTATTACCGCCCGAGAACTCGAATGGCCCTTAACCATGGCTCGACAGCTCTAGAACTGCCATATTTACACACATGACTATGCTACCGCACAGCCAGTTCCTGCATGTCCTATAGCTCTCAACACTAGGTCAAGCACGACCGTATGCCATGGTTAAGGTGTTTTGACGCCTCTGGCCTCACCACCACAATATTTGTCATCACCCGAGAGCCCGAACGGCCCTTAACTATAGCTCCACGACTCCAGAACATCCATAATTGCACACACGACCGTGCTTTGCCGCACGCCCGGATCCCGTGCATCCTACGGCTCTCGGCACCGGGTCAAGCACGCCCGTACGCCATGGATAAGCCATTTTGATGCCTCTCACCTCTCCACCATAGAGTTTTCCATCACCTGAGAGCCTAAAGGGCCCTTAACCACGCTCCATGGCTGCAAAACGCCATATTTGCACACACGACCATGCTGCCGCACGGTCGGTTCCAACGCATCCTATGGCTCTCGGCTGAGTCAAGCATGCCCGTACGCCATGGTTAAGGCATTTTGACACCTCTGGCCTCTCTACCATAGTGTTTGCCATCGCTCGAGAGCCTGAACGGCCCTTAACCTTGGCTCCATGGCTCCAGAACTGCCATATTTGCACACACGACCATGCTGCCGCACGGTCAGTTCCAACGCATCCTATGGCTCCTGGCACTGAGTCAAGCAGGCCCGTACGCCATGGTTAAGGCATTTTGACACCTCTAGCCTCTCCACCACAGCATTTGTTGCCGCCTGAGAACCTGAATGGCCCTTAACCATGGCTCCACAGCTCTAGAACTGCCATATTTGCACACACGAATATGCTACCGCACAGCCGGTTCGTGCGTGTCCTACAGCTCTTGACACTAGGTCAAGCATGACCGTATGCCATGGTTAAGGCATTTTGATGCCTCTGGCCTCACCACCACAATGTTTGTCATCACCAGAGAGCCTGAATGGCCCTTAATTACAGCTCCATGACTCCAGAACATCCATAATTGCACACTCGACTGTGCTGCCGCATGGTCGGATCCTGTGCATCCTATGGCTCTCGGCACCAGGTCAAGCACGCCTGTACGCCATGGTTAAGCCATTTTGATGCCTCTCACCTCTCCACCATAGAGTTTTCCATCACCTGAGAGCCTGAAGGGCCCTTAACCATGCCTCCACGGCTCCAAAACTGCCATATTTGCACACTCGACCATGCTGCCGCACGGTCGGTTCCAACGCATTTTATGGCTCCCGGCTCTGAGTCAAGCATGCCCGTACGCCATGGTTAAGGCATTTTGACACCTCCGGCCTCTCTACCATAGCGTTTGCCATCACTCGAGAGCCCGAACGGCACTTAACCTCGGCTTCACGGCTCCGTAACCGCCATATTTGCACACACGACTTTGCCGCCGCACGGCCGGTTCCTGCGCATCCTACGGCTCCTCGCACCAAGTCAAGCATGCCCATGCACTATGGTTAAGGCGTTTTGACACCGCTGGCCTCTCGACCACAGCATTTGTTGCCGCCTAAGAACCCGAATGGCCCATAACCATGGCTCCACCGCTCTAGAACCGCCATATTTGCACACACGACTATGCTACCGCACGGCCCGGTCCTACGTGTCCTACGGCTCTCGACACTAGGTCAAGCACGACCGTATGCCATGGTTAAGGTGTTTTGACACCTCGGCCCCACCACCACAATGTTAGTCATCACCCGAGAGCCCGAACGGCCCTTAACTATAGCTCCACTACTCCGAACATCCATAATTGCACACACGACTCGTGCCGGCGCACGGCCGGATCCCCGTGCATCCTACGGGCTCTCGGCACCGGTTCAAGCACACCCGTACGCCATGATTAAGCCATTTTGATGCCTCTCACCTCTCCACCATAGAGTTTTCCATCACCCGAGAGCCCGAAGGGCCCTTAACCATGGCTCCACGGCGGAAAACCGCCACATTTGCACACACGACCATGCTGCCGCATGGTCAGTTCCAACGCGTCCTATGGCTCCCGGCACTGAGTCAAGCAAGCCCGTACGCCATGGTTAAGGCATTTTGACGCCTCTGGCCTCTCTACCATAGCGTTTGTCGTCGCTCGAGAGCCTGAACGGCCCTTAACCTCGCTTCCAGAACTGCCATATTTGCACACACGACTTTGCTGCCGCACGGCCGGTTCCTATGCGTCCTACGGCTCCTCGCACCAAGTCAAGCACGCCCATGCACCATGGTTAAGGCATTTTAACACCTTTGGCCTCTCCACCACAGCGTTTATTATTGCCCGAGAACCCGAATGGCCCTTAACTATGGCTCCACAGCTCTAGAACTGCCATATTTACACACACGACTATGCTACCGCACAGCCAGTTCCTGCATGTCCTATAGCTCTCGACACTAGGTCAAGCACGACCGTATGCCATGGTTAAGGCGTTTTGACGCCTCTAGCCTCACCACCACAATATTTGTCATCACCCGAGAGCCCGAACGGCCCTTAACTATAGCTCCACGACTCCAGAACATCCATAATTGCACACACGACCGTGCCGCCGCACGCCCGGATCCCGTGCATCCTACGGCTCTCGGCACCGGGTCAAGCACGCCCGTACGCCATGGTTAAGCCATTTTGATGCCTCTCACCTCTCCACCGTAGAGTTTTTCATCACCCGAGAGCCTGAAGGGCCCATAACCACGCTCCACGGCCGCAAAACCGCCATATTTGCACACACGACCATGCTTTGCCGCACGGTCGGTTCCAACGCATCCTATGGCTCTCGGCACCGAGTCAAGCATGCCCGTACGCCATGGTTAAGGCATTTTGACACCTCGGCCTCTCTACCATAGCGTTTGCCGTCACTCGAGAGCCCGAATGGCACTTAACCTCGGCTTCACGGCTCCGAACCGCCATATTTGCACACACGACTTTGCTTTGCCGCACGGCCGGTTCCTGCGCATCCTACGGCTGCTCGCACCAAGTCAAGCATGCCCATGCACTATGGTTAAGGCATTTTGACACCGCTGGCCTCTCGACCACAGCATTTGTTGCCGCCCAAGAACCCGAATGGCCCATAACCATGGCTCCACCGCTCTAGAACTGCCATATTTGCACACACGACTATGCTACCGCGCAGCCGGTTCCTACGTGTCCTACAGCTCTCGACACTAGGTCAAGCACGACCGTATGCCATGGTTAAGGCGTTTTGACACCTCTGGCCCCACCACCACAATGTTTGTCATCACCCGAGAGCCCGAACGGCCCTTAACTATAGCTCCACGACTCCAGAACATCCATAATTGCACACACGACCATGCTGGCGCATGGCCGGATCCAGTGCATCCTACGGCTCTCGGCACCGGTTCAAGCACACCCGTACGCCATGGTTAAGCCATTTTGATACCTCTCACCTCTCCACCATAGAGTTTTCCATCACCCGAGAGCCTGAAGGGCCCTTAACCATGGCTCCACGGCTGTAAAACTGCCACATTTGCACACACGACTTTGCTGCCGCATGGCCGGTTCCAACGCGTCCTATGGCTCCCGGCACCGAGTCAAGCACGCCCGTGCACCATGGTTAAGGCATTTTGACACCTCTGGCCTCTCCACCACAGCGTTTGTCGTCGCTCGAGAGCCCGAACGGCCCTTAACCTCGGCTCCGGAACCGCCATATTTGCACACACGACTTTCCGCCGCACGGCCGGTTCCTATGCGTCCTACGGCTCCTCGCACCAAGTCAAGCACGCCCATGCACCATGGTTAAGGCGTTTTAACACCTTTGGCCTCTCCACCACAGCGTTTATTATTGCCTCGAGAACCCGAATGGCCCTTAACCATGGCTCCACAAACTCTAGAACCGCCATATTTACACACACGACTATGCTACCGCACGGCCCGGTTCCTGCATGTCCTATAGCTCTCGACACTAGGTCAAGCACGACCGTATGCCATGGTTAAGGCGTTTTGACGCCTCGGCCTCACCACCACAATATTTGTCATCACCCGAGAGCCCAAACGGCCCTTAACTATAGCTCCATGACTCCGAACATCCATAGTTGCACACACGACCGTGCCGCCGCACGCCGGATCCCGTGCATCCTACGGCTCTCGTCACCGGGTCAAGCACGCCCGTACGCCATGGTTAAGCCATTTTGATGCCTCTTACCTCTCCACCGTAGAGTTTTTCATCACCCGAGAGCCCGAAGGGCCCTTAACCACGCCTCCACGGCCGCAAAACTACCATATTTGCACACACGACCATGCTTTGCCGCACGATCGGTTCCAACGCATCCTATGGCTCTCGGCACCGAGTCAAGCATGCCCGTACGCCATGGTTAAGGCATTTTGACACCTCTGGCCTCTCTACCATAGCGTTTGCCATCACTCGAGAGCCCGAACGGCCCTTAACCTTGGCTCCACGGCTCCGAACCGCCATATTTGCACACACGACCATGCCGCGCACGGTCGGTTCCAACGCATTCTATGGCTCCCCGGCACCGAGTCAAGCATGCCCGTACGCCATGGTTAAGGCATTTTGACACCTCTAGCCTCTCCACCACAGCGTTTGTTGCCGCCCGAGGACCCGAATGGCCCTTAACCATGGCTCCACGGCTCTAGAACCGCCATATTTGCACACACGAATATGCTACCGCACGGCCGGTTCGTGCGTGTCCTACAGCTCTTGACACTAGGTCAAGCATGACCGTATGCCATGGTTAAGGCATTTTGATGCCTCCGGCCTCACCACCACAATGTTTGTCATCACCCGAGAGCCCGAACGGCCCTTAACTACAGCTCCCACGACTCTGAACATCCATAATTGCACACACGACCGTGCCGCCCGCACGGCCGGATCCCCGTGCATCCTATGGCTCTCGGCACCGGGTCAAGCACGCCCATACGGCATGGTTAAGCCATTTTGATGCCTCTCACCTCTCCACCACAGAGTTTTCCATCACCCGAGAGCCCGAAGGGCCCTTAACCATGCCTCCACGGCTCGAAAACCGCCATATTTGCACACTTGACCATGCCGCCGCATGGTCGGTTCCAACGCATTTTATGGCTCCCGGCTCGAGTCAAGCATGCCCGTACGCCATGGTTAAGGCATTTTGACACCTCTCGGCCACTCTACCATAGCATTTGCCGTCACTCAAGAGCCTGAACGGCACTTAACCTCGGCTCTACGGCTCCAGAACTGCCATATTTGCACACACGACTTTGCTGCCGCACGGCCGGTTCCTGCGCATCTTACGGCTCCTCGCACCAAGTCAAGCACGCCCATGCACTATGGTTAAGGCGTTTTGACACCGCTGGCCTCTTGACCACAGCATTTGTTGCCGCCCAAGAACCCGAATGGCCCTTAACCATGGCTCCACCGCTCTAGAACTGCCATATTTGCACACACGACTATGCTACCGCACAGCCGGTTCCTACGTGTCCTACAGCTCTCGACACTAGGTCAAGCACGACCGTATGCCATGGTTAAGGCGTTTTGACACCTCTGGCCCCACCACCATAATGTTTGTCATCACCCGAGAGCCCGAACGGCCCTTAACTATAGCTCCACGACTCTAGAACATCCATAATTGCACACACGATTGTGCTAGCGCACGACCGGATCCTGTGCATCCTACGGCTCTCGGCACCGGTTCAAGCACACCCGTACGCCATGGTTAAGCCATTTTGATGCCTCTCACCTCTCCACCATAGAGTTTTCCATCACCTGAGAGCCTGAAGGGCCCTTAACCATGGCTCCACGGCGGTAAAAACCGCCACATTTGCACACACGACCATGCCGCCGCATGGTCGGTTCCAACGCGTCCTATGGCTCCCGGACCGAGTCAAGCAAGCCCGTACGCCATGGTTAAGGAATTTTGACACCTCCGGCCTCTCTACCATAGCGTTTGTCATCGCTCGAGAGCCCGAACGGCCCTTAACCTCGGCTCCACGGCTCCCGAGAACCGCCATATTTGCACACACGACTTTGCTTTGCCGCACGGCCGGTTCCTATGCGTCCTACGGCTCCTCGCACCAAGTCAAGCACGCCCATGCACCATGGTTAAGGCGTTTTAACACCTTTGGCCTCTCCACCACAGCGTTTATTACCGCCCGAGACCCCGAATGGCCCTTAACCATGGCTCCACAGCTCTAGAACTGCCATATTTGCACACACGACTATGCTACCGCACAGCCAGTTCCTGCATGTCCTATAGCTCTTGACACCAGGTCAAGCACGACCGTATGCCATGGTTAAGGCGTTTTGACGCCTCTGGCCTCACCACCACAATATTTGTCATCACCCGATTGCCCGAACGACCTTAACTATAGCTCCACGACTCCAGAACATCCATAATTGCACACACGACTGTGCTGCCGCACAGCCGGATCCTGTGCATCCTACGGCTCTCGGCACCGGGTCAAGCACGCCCGTACGCCATGGTTAAGCCATTTTGATGCCTCTCACCTCTCCACCATAGAGTTTTTCATCACCCGAGAGCTTGAAGGGCCCTTAACCACGGCTCCACGGCCGCAAACCGCCATATTTGCACACACGACCATGTTGCCGCCGCACGGTCGGTTCCAACGCATCCTATGGCTCTCGGCACTGAGTCAAGCATGCCCGTACGCCATGGTTAAGGCATTTTGACACCTCTGGCCTCTCTACCATAGCGTTTGCCATCGCTCGAGAGCCTGAACGGCCCTTAACCTTGGCTCCACGGCTCCAGAACTGCCATATTTGCACACGCGACCATGCTGCCGCACGGTCAGTTCCAACGCATCCTATGGCTCCTGGCACTGAGTCAAGCATGCCCGTATGCCATGGTTAAGGCACTTTGACACCTTTAGCCTCTCCACCACAGCGTTTGTTGCTGCCTGAGAACCTAAATGGCCCTTAACCATGGCTCCATAGCTCTAGAACTGCCATATTTGCACACACGAATATGCTACCACACAGCCGGTTCGTGCGTGTCCTACAGCTCTTGACACTAGGTCAAGCATGACCGTATGCCATGGTTAAGGCATTTTGATGCCTCTGGCCTCACCACCACAATGTTTGTCATCAACCGAGAGCCTGAACGGCCCTTAACTACAGCTCCACGACTCCGAACATCCATAATTGCACACACGACCGTGCTTTGCCGCACGGTCGGATCCCGTGCATCCTATGGCTCTCGACCACCGGGTCAAGCACGCCCGTACGCCATGGTTAAGCCATTTTGATGCCTCTCACCTCTCCACCACGAGTTTTCCATCACCCGAGAGCCCGAAGGGCCCTTAACCATGCCTCCACGGCTCCAAAACGCCATATTTGCACACTCGACCATGCCGCCGCACGGTCGGTTCCAACGCATTTTATGGCTCCCGGCTCTGAGTCAAGCATGCCTGTACGCCATGGTTAAGGCATTTTGACACCTCTGGCTTCTCTACCATAGCGTTTGCCGTCACTCGAGAGCCTGAACGGCACTTAACCTCGGCTCCATGGCTCCAGAACTGCCATATTTGCACACACGACTTTGCTGCCGCACGGCCGGTTCCTGCGCATCTTACGGCTCCTCGCACCAAGTCAAGCACGCCCATGCACTATGGTTAAGGCGTTTTGACACCGCTGGCCTCTTGACCACAGCATTTGTTGCCGCCCAAGAACCCGAATGGCCCCTAACCATGGCTCCACCGCTCTAGAACTGCCATATTTGCACACACGACTATGCTACCGCACGGGCGGTTCATACGTGTCCTACAGCTCTCGACACTAGGTCAAGCACGACCGTATGCCATGGTTAAGGCGTTTTGACACCTCTGGCCCCACCACCACAATGTTTGTCATCACCCGAGAGCCCGAACGGCCCTTAACTATAGCTCCACGACTCTAGAACATCCATAATTGCACACACGACTTGCCGGCGCACGGCCGGATCCCGTGCATCCTACGCTCTCGGCACCGGTTCAAGCACACCCGTACGCCATGGTTAAGCCATTTTGATGCCTCTCACCTCTCCACCATAGAGTTTTCCATCACCCGAGAGCCCGAAGGGCCCTTAACCATGGCTCCACGGCGGAAAACCGCCACATTTGCACACACGACCATGCTGCCGCATGGTCGGTTCCAACGCGTCCTATGGCTCCCGGCACTGAGTCAAGCAAGCCCGTATGCCATGGTTAAGGCATTTTGACACCTCTAGCCTCTCTACCATAGTGTTTGTCATCACTCAAGAGCCTGAACGGCCCTTAACCTCGGCTCCACGGCTCCAGAACTGCCATATTTGCACACGCGACTTTGCTGCCGCACGGCCGGTTCCTATGCGTCGCACCAAGTCAAGCATGCCCATGCACCATGGTTAAGGCGTTTTAACACCTTTGGCCTCTCCACCACAGCATTTATTACCGCTCGAGAACCCGAATGGCCCTTAACCATGGCTCCACAAACTCTAGAACTGCCATATTTGCACACACGACTATGCTACCGCACGGCCCGGTTCCGCATGTCCTATAGCTCTCGACACTAGGTCAAGCACGACCGTATGCCATGGTTAAGGCGTTTTGACGCCTCTCGGCCTCACCACCACAATATTTGTCATCACCCGAGAGCCCGAGTGGCCCTTAACTATAGCTCCACGACTCCGAACATCCATAATTGCACACACGACGTGTCGCCGCACGCACGCCGGATCCCGTGCATCCTACGGCTCTCGGCACCGGGTCAAGCACGCCCGTACGCCATGGTTAAGCCATTTTGATGCCTCTCACCTCTCCACCATAGAGTTTTTCATCACCTAAGATCCTGAAGGGCCCTTAACCACAGGCTCCGCGGCCGCAAAACCGCCATATTTGCACACACGACCATGCTTTGCCGCACGGTCGGTTCCAACGCATCCTATGGCTCTCGGCACCGAGTCAAGCATGCCCGTACGCCATGGTTAAGGCATTTTGACACCTCCGGCCTCTCTACCATAGCGTTTGCCATCGCTCGAGAGCCTGAACGGCCCTTAACCTTGGCTCCACGGCTCCAGAACCGCCATATTTGCACACACGACCATGCTGCCGCACGGTCGGTTCCAACGCATCCTATGGCTCCCGGCACTGAGTCAAGCATGCCCGTACGCCATGGTTAAGGCATTTTGACACCTCTAGCCTCTCCACCACAGCGTTTGTTGCCGCCTGAGAACCTAAATGGCCCTTAACCATGGCTCCACAGCTCTAGAACTGCCATATTTGCACACACGAATATGCTACCACACGGCCGGTTCGTGCGTGTCCTACAGCTCTTGACACTAGGTCAAGCATGACCGTATGCCATGGTTAAGGCATTTTGATGACTCGGGCCTCACCACTACAATGTTTGTCATCACCCGAGAGCCTGAACGGCCCTTAACTACAGCTCCACGACTCCAGAACATCCATAATTGCACACACGACTGTGCTGCCGCACGGTCGGATCCTGTGCATCCTATGGCTCTCGGCACTGGGTCAAGCACGCCCGTACGCCATGGTTAAGCCATTTTGATGCCTCTCACCTCTCCACCATAGAGTTTTCCATCACCCGAGAGCCCGAAGGGCCCTTAACGATGCCTCCACGGCTCGAAAACGCCATATTTGCACACTCGACCATGCTTTGCACGGTCGGTTCCAACGCATTTTATGGCTCCCGCCTTTGAGTCAAGCATGCCCGTACGCCATGGTTAAGCCATTTTGATGCCTCTCACCTCTCCACCATAGAGTTTTCCATCACCCGAGAGCCTGAAGGGCCCTTAACCACGGCTCCACGGCTCCAAAACTGCCATATTTGCACACACGACTTTGCTGCCGCACGGTCGGTTCCTGCGCATCCTACGGCTCCTCGCACCAAGTCAAGCACGCCCATGCACTATGGTTAAGGCATTTTGACACCGCTGGCCTCTCGACCACAGCATTTGTTGCCGCCCAAGAACCCAAATGGCCCTTAACCATGGCTCCACCGCTCTAGAACTGCCATATTTGCACACACGACTATGCTACCGCACAGCCGGTTCCTACGTGTCATACAGCTCTCGACACTAGGTCAAGCACGACCGTATGCCATGGTTAAGGCGTTTTGACACCTCTGGCCCCACCACCATAATGTTTGTCATCACCCGAGAGCCCGAACGGCCCTTAACTATAGCTCCACGACTCTAGAACATCCATAATTGCACACACGATTGTGCTGGCGCACGACCAGATCCTGTGCATCCTACGGCTCTCGGCACCGGTTCAAGCACGCCCGTACGCCATGGTTAAGCCATTTTGATGCCTCTCACCTCTCCACCATAGAGTTTTTCATCACCTAAGATCCTGAAGGGCCCTTAACCACAGCTCCACGGCTGCAAAACTGCCATATTTGCACACACGACCATGCTGCCGCACGGTCGGTTCCAACGCATCCTATGGCTCTTGGCACTGAGTCAAGCATGCCCGTACGCTATGGTTAAGGCATTTTGACACCTCTGGCCTCTCTACCATAGTGTTTGCCATCGCTCGAGAGCCTGAACGGCCCTTAACCTTGGCTCCATGGCTCCGTAACGCCATGTTTGCACACACGACCATGCTGCCGCACGGTCGGTTCCAACGCATCCTATGGCTCCCGGCACTGAGTCAAGCATGCCCGTACGCCATGGTTAAGGCATTTTGACACCTCTAGCCTCTCCACCATAGCGTTTGTTGCCACCTGAGAACCTGAATGGCCATTAACCATGGCTCCACAGCTCTAGAACTGCCATATTTGCACACACGAATATGCTACCGCACAGCCGGTTCGTGCGTGTCCTACAGCTCTTGACACTAGGTCAAGCATGACCGTATGCCATGGTTAAGGCATTTTGATGACTCGGGCCTCACCACTACAATGTTTGTCATCACCCGAGAGCCTGAACGGCCCTTAACTACAGCTCCACGACTCCGAACATCCATAATTGCACACACGACCGTGCTTTGCCGCACGGCCGGATCCCCGTGCATCCTATGGCTCTCGGCACCGGGTCAAGCACGCCTGTACGCCATGGTTAAGCCATTTTGATGCCTCTCACCACTCCACCATAGAGTTTTCCATCACCTGAGAGCCTGAAGGGCCCTTAACGATGCCTCCACGGCTCCAAAACTGCCATATTTGCACACTCGACCATGCTGCCGCACGGTCGGTTCCAACGCATTTTATGGCTCCTTGCTTTGAGTCAAGCATGCCTGTACGCCATGGTTAAGGCATTTTGACACCTCTGGACTCTCTACCATAGCGTTTTTCGTCACTCGAGAGCCTGAACGGCACTTAACCTCGGCTCCACGGCTCCAGAACTGCCATATTTGCACACGCGACTTTGCTGCCGCACGGCCGGTTCCTGCGCATCCTACGGCTCCTCGCACCAAGTCAAGCACGCCCATGCACTATGGTTAAGGCGTTTTGACACCGCTGGCCTCTCGACCACAGCATTTGTTGCCGCCCAAGAACCCAAATGGCCCTTAACCATGGCTCCACCGCTCTAGAACTGCCATATTTGCACACACGACTATGCTACCGCACAGCCGGTTCCTACGTGTCCTACAGCTCTCGACACTAGGTCAAGCACGACCGTATGCCATGGTTAAGGCATTTTGACACCTCTGGCCCCACCACCACAATGTTTGTCATCACCCGAGAGCCCGAACGGCCCTTAACTATAGCTCCACGACTCCAGAACATCCATAATTGCACACACGACTTTGCTGGCGCACGGCCGGATCCTGTGCATCCTACGGCTCTCGGCACCGGTTCAAGCACACCCGTACGCCATGGTTAAGCCATTTTGATGCCTCTCACCTCTCCACCATAGAGTTTTCCATCACCCGAGAGCCTGAAGGGCCCTTAACCATGGCTCCACGGCAGTAAAAATGCCACATTTGCACACACAACCATGCTGCCGCATGGTCTGTTCCAACGCGTCCTATGGCTCCCGGCACTGAGTCAAGCAAGATCGTACGCCATGGTTAAGGCATTTGGCACCTCTGGCCTCTCTACCATAGCATTTGTCATCGCTCGAGAGCCTGAACGGCCCTTAACCTCGGCTCCAGAACTGCCATATTTGCACACACGACTTTGCTGCCGCACGGCCGGTTCCTATGCGTCCTACGGCTCCTCGCACCAAGTCAAGCACGCCCATGCACCATGGTTAAGGCGTTTTAACACCTTTGGCCTCTCCACCACAGCGTTTATTACCACCCGAGAACCCGAATGGCCCTTAACCATGGCTCCACAGCTCTAGAACTGCCATATTTGCACACACGACTATGCTACCGCACAGCCTAGTTCCTGCATGTCCTATAGCTCTCGACACTAGGTCAAGCACGACCGTATGCCATGGTTAAGGTGTTTTGACACCTCTGGCCTCACCACCACAATATTTGTCATCACCCGAGAGCCTGAACGGCCCTTAACTATAGCTCCACGACTCCAGAACATCCATAATTGCACACACGACTGTGCTGCCGCACAGCCGGATCCTGTGCATCCTACGGCTCGCGGCACCGGGTCAAGCACGCCCGTACGCCATGGTTAAGCCATTTTGATGCCTCTCACCTCTCCACCATAGAGTTTTTCATCACCCGAGAGCCTGAAGGGCCCTTAACCACAGCTCCACGGCTGCAAAACTGCCATATTTGCACACACGACCATGCTGCCGCACGGTCGGTTCCAACGCATCCTATGGCTCTCGGCACTGAGTCAAGCATGCCCGTACACCATGGTTAAGGCATTTTGACACCTCTGGCCTCTCTACCATAGCGTTTGCCATCGCTCGAGAGCCTGAACGGCCCTTAACCTTGGCTCCACGGCTCCAGAACTGCCATATTTGCACACACGACCATGCTGCCGCACGGTCGGTTCCAACGCATCCTATGGCTCTCGGCACCGGGTCAAGCACGCCTGTACGCCATGGTTAAGCCATTTTGACACCTCTAGCCTCTCCACCACAGCGTTTGTTGCCGCCTGTGAACCCGAATGGCCCTTAACCATGGCTCCACGGCTCTAGAACTGCCATATTTGCACACACGAATATGCTACCGCACAGCCGGTTCATGCGTGTCCTACAGCTCTTGACACTAGGTCAAGCATGACCGTATGCCATGGTTAAGGCGTTTTGATGCCTCTGGCCTCACCACCATAATGTTTGTCATCACCCGAGAGCCTGAACGGCCCTTAACTACAGCTCCACGACTCCAGAACATCCATAATTGCACACACGACCATGCTGCCGCACGGTCGGTTCCAACGCATCCTATGGCTCTCGGCACCGGGTCAAGCACGCCCGTACGCCATGGTTAAGCCATTTTGATGCCTCTCACCTCTCCACCATAGAGTTTTCCATCACCTGAGAGCCTGAAGGGCCCTTAACCATGCCTCCATGGCTCCAAAACTGCCATATTTGCACACTCGACCATGCTGCCGCACGGTCGGTTCCAACGCATTTTATGGCTCCCGGCTCTGAGTCAAGCATGCCTGTACGCCATGGTTAAGGCACTTTGACACCTCTGGCCTCTCTACCATAGTGTTTGCCATCACTCAAGAGCCTGAACGGCACTTAACCTTGGCTCCACGGCTCCAGAACTGCCATATTTGCACACACGACTTTGCTGCCGCAAGGATGGTTCCTGCGCATCCTACGGCTCCTCGCACCAAGTCAAGCACGCCCATGCACTATGGTTAAGGCATTTTGACACCGCTGGCCTCTTGACCACAGCATTTGTTGCCGCCCAAGAACCCGAATGGCCCTTAACCATGGCTCCACCGCTCTAGAACTGCCATATTTGCACACACGACTATGCTACCGCACAAATGGTTCCTACGTGTCCTACAGCTCTCGACACTAGGTCAAGCACGACCGTATGCCATGGTTAAGGCATTTTGACACCTCTGGCCCCACCACCACAATTTTTGTCATCACCCGAGAGCCCGAACGGCCCTTAATTATAGCTCCACGACTCCAGAACATCCATAATTACACACACGACCGTGCCGGCGCACGGCCGGATCCCGTGCATCCTACGGCTCTCGGCACCGGTTCAAGCACACCCGTACGCCATGGTTAAGCCATTTTGATGCCTCTCACCTCTCCACCATAGAGTTTTCCATCACCCGAGAGCCCGAAGGGCCCTTAACCATGGCTCCACGGCAAGAAAACCGCCACATTTGCACACACGACCATGCCGCCGCATGGTCGGTTCCAACGCGTCCTATGGCTCCCGACCGAGTCAAGCAAGCCCGTATGCCATGGTTAAGGCATTTTGACACCTCGGCATCTCTACCATAGCGTTTGTCATCGCTCGAGAGCCCGAACGGCCCTTAACCTCGGCTCCACGGCTCCGTAACTGCCATATTTGCACACACGACTTTGCTGTCGCACGGCCGGTTCCTATGCGTCCTAGGCTCCTCGCACCAAGTCAAGCACGCCCATGTACCATGGTTAAGGCATTTTAACACCTTTGGCCTCTCCACCATAGCGTTTATTACCGCTCGAGAACCCGAATGGCCCTTAACCATGGCTCCACAAACTCTAGAACGCCATATTTGCACACACGACTATGCTACCGCACAGCCCGGTTCCGCATGTCCTATAGCTCTCGACACTAGGTCAAGCACGACCGTATGCCATGGTTAAGGCGTTTTGACGCCTCGGCCTCACCACCACAATATTTGTCATCACCCGAGAGCCCGAACGGCCCTTAACTATAGCTCCACGACTCCGAACATCCATAATTGCACACACGACGTGCTACCGCACGCCGGATCCCGTGCATCCTATGGCTCTCGGCACCGGGTCAAGCACGCCCGTACGCCATGGTTAAGCCATTTTGATGCCTCTCACCTCTCCACCATAGAGTTTTTCATCACCCGAGAGCCCGAAGGGCCCTTAACCACGCCTCCACGGTACAAAAGCGCCATATTTGCACACACGACCATGCTGCCACATGGTCGGTTCCAACGCATCCTATGGCTCTCGGCACTGAGTCAAGCATGCCCGTACGCCATGGTTAAGGCATTTTGACACCTCCGGCCTCTCTACCATAGCGTTTGCCATCGCTCGAGAGCCTAAACGGCCCTTAACCTTGGCTCCACGGCTCCGAACCGCCATATTTGCACACACGACCATGCCGCGCACGGCCGGTTCCCAACGCATCCTATGGCTCCCGGCACCGAGTCAAGCATGCCCGTACGCCATGGTTAAGGCATTTTGACACCTCTAGCCTCTCCACCACAGCGTTTGTTGCCGCCGAGAACCCGAATGGCCCTTAACCATGGCTCCACGGCTCTAGAACGCCATATTTGCACACACGAATATGCTACCGCACGCCCGGTTCGTGCGTGTCCTACGCCTCTTGACACTAGGTCAAGCATGACCGTATGCCATGGTTAAGGCATTTTGATGCCTCCGGCCTCACCACCACAATGTTTGTCATCACCCGAGAGCCCGAACGGCCCTTAACTACACTCCACGACTCCGAACATCCATAATTGCATACACGACCGTGCCGCCGCACGGCCGGATCCCGTACGCCATAGTTAAGCCATTTTGATGCCTCTCACCTCTCCACCATAGAGTTTTCCATCACCCGAGAGCCCGAAGGGCCCTTAACCATGCCTCCACGGCTCCAAAACCGCCATATTTGCACACTCGACATGCCGCCTCACGGTCGGTTCCAACGCATTTTATGGCTCCGGCTCGAGTCAAGCATGCCCGTACGCCATGGTTAAGGCATTTTGACACCTCGGCCTCTCTACCATAGCGTTTGCTTGTCACTCGAGAGCCCGAATGGCACTTAACCTCGGCTCCAAGGCTCCGAACCGCCGTATTTGCACACACGACTTTGCTTTGCCGCACGCCCGGTTCTGCGCATCCTACGGCTCCTCGCACCAAGTCAAGCACGCCCATGCACTATGTTTAAGGCGTTTTGACACCGCCGGCCTCTCGACCACGCATTTGTTGCCGCCCAAGAACCCGAATGGCCCTTAACCATGGCTCCACCGCTCTAGAACCGCCATATTTGCACACACGACTATGCTACCGCACGCCCGATTCCTACGTGTCCTACAGGCTCTCGACACTAGGTCAAGCACGACCGTATGCCATGGTTAAGGCGTTTTGACACCTCCGGCCCCACCACCACAATGTTTGTCATCAACGAGAGCCCGAACGGCCCTTAACTATAGCTCCACGACTCCGTAACATCCATAATTGCACACACGACTGTCTTGCCGCGCACGGCCGGATCCCGTGCATCCTACGGCTCTCGGCACCGGTTCAAGCACACCCGTACGCCATGGTTAAGCCATTTTGATGCCTCTCACCTCTCCACCATAGAGTTTTCCATCACCCGAGAGCCCGAAGGGCCCTTAACCATGGCTCCACGGCAAAAACGCCACATTTGCACACACGACCATGCTGCCGCATGGTCGGTTCCAACGCGTCCTATGGCTCCCGGCACTGAGTCAAGCAAGCCCGTACACCATGGTTAAGGCATTTTGACACCTCTGGCCTCTCTACCATAGCGTTTGTTGTCGCTCGAGAGCCTGAACGGCCCTTAACCTCGGCTCCATGGCTCCAGAACTGCCATATTTGCACACACGACTTTGCTGCCGCACGGCCGGTTCCTGCGCATCCTACGGCTCCTCGCACCAAGTCAAGCACGCCCATGCACTATGGTTAAGGCATTTTGACACCGCTGGCCTCTCTACCACAGCATTTGTTGCCGCCCAAGAACCCCAATGGCCCTTAACCATGGCTCCACCGCTCTAGAACTGCCATATTTGCACACACGACTATGCTACTGCACAGCCGGTACCTACGTGCCCTACAGCTCTCGACACTAGGTCAAGCACGACCGTATGCCTTGGTTAAGGCATTTTGACACCTCTGGCCCCACCACCACAATGTTTGTCATCACCCGAGAGCCCGAACGGCCCTTAACTATAGCTCCACGACTCCGAGAACATCCATAATTGCACACACGACTTGCCGGCGCACGGCCGGATCCCGTGCATCCTACGGCTCTCGGCACCGGTTCAAGCACACCCGTACGCCATGGTTAAGCCAATTTGATGCCTCTCACCTCTCCGCCATAGAGTTTTCCATCACCCGAGAGCCTGAAGGGCCCTTAACCATGGCTCCACGGCGGTAAAACTGCCACATTTGCACACACGACCATGCCGCCGCATGGTCGGTTCCAACGCGTCCTATGGCTCCCAAGACCGAGTCAAGCAAGCCCGTACGCCATGGTTAAGGCATTTTAACACCTCCGGCCTCTCTACCATAGCGTTTGTCGTCGCTCGAGAGCCCGAACGGCCCTTAACCTCGGCTCCACGGCTCCGAACCGCCATATTTGCACACACGACTTTGCTGCCGCACGGCCGGTTCCTATGCGTCCTACGGCTCCTCGCACCAAGTCAAGCATGCCCATGCACCATGGTTAAGGCGTTTTAACACCTTTGGCCTCTCCACCACAGCGTTTATTACCGCCCGAGAACCCGAATGGCCCTTAACCATGGCTCCACAAACTCTAGAACGCCATATTAGCACACACGACTATGCTACCGCACGGCCCGGTTCCTGCATGTCCTATAGCTCTCGACACTAGGTCAAGCACAACCGTATGCCATGGTTAAGGCGTTTTGACACCTCCGGCCTCACCACCACAATATTTGTCATCACCCGAGAGCCCGAACGGCCCTTAACTATAGCTCCACGACTCCGAACATCCATAATTGCACACACGACTTGCCGCCGCACGGCCGGATCCCCGTGCATCCTACGGCTCTCGGCACCGGGTCAAGCACGCCCGTACGCCATGGTTAAGCCATTTTGATGCCTCTCACCTCTCCACCATAGAGTTTTTCATCACCCGAGAGCCCGAAGGGCCCTTAACCATAGCTCCACGGCCGCACAACCATGCTTTTAGCCGCACGGTCGGTTCCAACGCATCCTATGGCTCTCGGCACCGAGTCAAGCATGCCCGTACGCCATGGTTAAGGCATTTTGACACCTCGGCCCCTCTACCATAGCGTACGCCATCGCTCGAGAGCCCGAACGGCCCTTAACCTAGGCTCCACGGCTCCGAACCGCCATATTTGCACACACGACCATGCCGCCGCACGGTCCGGTTCAACGCATCCTATGGCTCCTAGCACCGAGTCAAGCATGCCCGTACGCCATGGTTAAGGCATTTTGACACCTCTAGCCTCTCCACCACAGCGTTTGTTGCCGCCCGAGAACCCGAATGGCCCTTAACCATGCCTCCACAAACTCTAGAACCGCCATATTTGCACACACGAATATGCTACCGCACAGCCCGGTTCGTGCGTGTCCTACAGCTCTTGACACTAGGTCAAGCATGACCGTATGCCATGGTTAAGGCATTTTGATGCCTCCGGCCTCACCACCACAATGTTTGTCATCACCCGAGAGCCCGAACGGCCCTTAACTACGGCTCCACGACTCCGAACATCCATAATTGCACACACGACCGTGCTGCCGCACGGTCGGATCCCCGTGCATCCTATGGCTCTCGGCACCGGGTCAAGCACGCCCGTACACCATGGTTAAGCCATTTTGATGCCTCTCACCTCTCCAACATAGAGTTTTCCATCACCTGAGAGCCTGAAGGGCCCTTAACCATGGCTCCACGGCTCCAAAACTGCCACATTTGCACACACGACCATGCGGCGCATGGTCGGTTCCAACGCGTCCTATGGCTCCCAGCAAAGATCGAGTCAAGCAAGCCCGTACGCCATGGTTAAGGCATTTTAACACCTCTGGCCTCTCTACCATAGCGTTTGTCGTCGCTCGAGAGCCTGAACGGCCCTTAACCTCGGCTCCACGGCTCCGCGCCGCCATATTTGCACACACGACTTTGCTGCCGCACGGCCGGTTCCTATGCGTCCTACGGCTCCTCGCACCAAGTCAAGCATGCCCATGCACCATGGTTAAGGCGTTTTAACACCTTTGGCCTCTCCACCACAGCGTTTATTACCGCCCGAGAACCCGAATGGCCCTTAACCATGGCTCCACAGCTCTAGAACTGCCATATTAGCACACACGACTATGCTACCGCACAAATTAGGTTCCTCGCATGTCCTATAGCTCTCGACACTAGGTCAAGCACAACCGTATGCCATGGTTAAGGCGTTTTGACACCTCCGGCCTCACCACCACAATATTTGTCATCACCCGAGAGCCCGAACGGCCCTTAACTATAGCTCCACGACTCCGAACATCCATAATTGCACACACGACCGTGCCGCCGCACAACGGATCCCGTGCATCCTACGGCTCTCGGCACCGGGTCAAGCACGCCCGTACGCCATGGTTAAGCCATTTTGATGCCTCTCACCTCTCCACCATAGAGTTTTTCATCACCCGAGAGCCCGAAGGGCCCTTAACCATAGCTCCACGGCCGCACAACCATGCCGCCGCACGGTCGGTTCCAACGCATCCTATGGCTCTCGCACCGAGTCAAGCATGCCCGTACGCCATGGTTAAGGCATTTTGACACCTCTCGGCCCCTCTACCATAGCGTCGCCATCGCTCGAGAGCCCGAACGGCCCTTAACCTAGGCTCCACGGCTCCGTAACCGCCATATTTGCACACACGACCATGCCGCCGCACGGCCGGGGCCAACGCATCCTATGGCTCCTAGCACCGAGTCAAGCATGCCCGTACGCCATGGTTAAGGCATTTTGACACCTCTAGCCTCTCCACCACAGCGTTTGTTGCCGCCGAGAACCCGAATGGCCCTTAACCATGCCTCCACAAACTCTAGAACCGCCATATTTGCACACACGAATATGCTACCGCACAGCCGGTTCGTGCGTGTCCTACAACTCTTGACACTAGGTCAAGCATGACCGTATGCCATGGTTAAGGCATTTTGATGCCTCTGGCCTCACCACCACAATGTTTGTCATCACCCGAGAGCCTGAACGGCCCTTAACTACAGCTCCACGACTCCAGAACATCCATAATTGCACACACGACTGTGCTGCCGCACGGTCGGATCCTGTGCATCCTATGGCTCTCGGCACCGGGTCAAGCACGCCTGTACACCATGGTTAAGCCATTTTGATGCCTCTCACCTCTCCAACATAGAGTTTTCCATCACCTGAGAGCCTGAAGGGCCCTTAACCATGCCTCCACGGCTCCAAAACTGCCACATTTGCACACACGACCATGCGGCAGCATGGTCGGTTCCAACGCGTCCTATGGCTCCCGGCACTGAGTCAAGCAAGCCCGTACGCCATGGTTAAGGCATTTTAACACCTCTGGCCTCTCTACCATAGTGTTTGTCGTCGCTCGAGAGCCTGAACGGCCCTTAACCTCGGCTCCACGGCTCCAGAACTGCCATATTTGCACACACGACTTTGCTGCCGCACGGCCGGTTCCTATGCGTCCTACGGCTTGTCACACCCCAAAAATTCCATTTTGGGTTGTGCGTAGAAATCACTAAATAAAATCAATGTTTTTATGATTTTTCTAAAATTTTCCAAGAATTAAATTATGTTGTTTATAACATAAATAGTGAAAAATGTGTTTTCCTCAAATATTTTGAATTTAATTTGATATGTTTGTTGCATTCATGCTGAGATCATTAATTTATTGTATGAAAAATGGTTTATGAAAATCCACGTTAAGATACGAAGAGGTTTATTCTATTCCTAAAATAAAATATGCATTCTGTTTAAATAAAAGTTTATTTATTTTTCTCTCAACTCAAATATATCCTTATTCTAATCTTTATCCATCTGATGCATATTCTCACCACGTGACAACATGTCTTTAAACTCAATTTCCTATCTCTCCTTTTCTTCTATTCTTTATCTTTTTCTATCACAATTATTTTCTCCCGATCATCATGGCTACCAAGATCATTCACGTCATACATGGTTGCGCTAATTACTAAACTCCTATAACATGTACACATATGTCACTCGTTCCACCTTGCCTTGCCTTTTCGTTTGGCTGCCATGGACGCCGGCTATTCTTAGTGTTGCACTGCATGTCATCAATGCAAAGCAAACAAAAAACAGTCGCCCACTCTACCTTCTTTCAATTCCAATAATAGGAGAGGTCCAACTGCTGCCGTAGTGGCAATTATCTAATGCACCGCCTCATGAACCTCTCCACGCATGACAAACCGCCATTGGCGTTTGGCCTCCTAGCGCAACCCATCTACTCCTCACCTGTTGGTCTATAAAAGAAGCAGCCCTGCCTCTTACCCTCCTTGCTCGCCGCAACAGCTCCACCACCGGCCCCTTGGCTTTCTCCTCGGTTCTATATGAACAGGCCCCTCGCGATCTAACCCCGCATCCACCGAGCCGCTCATCGTCCTCTCTCCTTCGCTAAATCGCCACCCCGAGGTCTCGGTCGAGCCGACCGCCAAGCCGTCGATCTCCTCGGTCGAGGAAGTCGTGGCTTCTTGGCTCCTCCCCGAGCTCGCCGGAACCGCGGCCGCCGGCCGTGTGTTCCTTCTCGGAATCACGAATTCGCGCGGCTCTCGTGCCCCGTCACCGGCCGGTCGTCGGACTTCTCCGGCCAGCAGGTGCGCCCGCATGATCGAATTCCACGGCGAGGAGTGCCACTGCAGCCGGCACCCCGCTGTCCGTTCATCTTCGCAACCACGCTTCAGCATCTCGGGTTGATTCTGCATATCTCTCTTGATCCACTCGCCTGCTCCATCATCTTCTTGCTAGCGTGCTAGCGTGTACCTCCTTTTCGGTTCATCTCGCTGAGAGTAGCCCACTATACAACAGTAGATGCCGTGCCGATGGGGGTGTTCACCGTTGTGTTGAGACACTTCACGTCTCACCATTGGCCGACATCCAGCATGGAGTTCCTTGCTGCCTATTTCTTCACCAGCGATCATCATGTGCAAGGTGAGATGCGTCCTCACATCATCGTCGATCAGTTGAGCACTTGCTTGCATGTTCAAGTCATGCGTATACATATATATCAGAACCTCTTTAAAATATTCATGCCTACATACATATAGACGTCTATTCATATCCCCATGTATGTGCTTGAGCTTGCATGCAAACTCCAATTTCGTACAAAGCTCTTTCTCGTATACCAGTACATACACATATATTCAACACGTTTAGCAGCCAATCAGCCTTGATGTTGTCACTCTTTTATATATGTCGATGCCATATACACCATGCTTTAACATTCCACAAATATATTTCCGATATATCATTACGGTTTACCTTCATAATGGCACCAGGTTGAAGCTGTGTACCTATCATTCTCCTTCCCAAATAATATATTCCAATATTCCTACACATATTCCTCCAAACAAGTGACGTTTATTTTCTCCTCCATCATATGGGCCCTTGATATCTCACCTAATTCCATCAATGAATTACTTAATTACTATCAATTTTATATTTGATTCCTTCCAACTTCAAAAGCTTATAATTATTTAACAAGAGCCTTGTTTTTTTGTGGTTTTGCGCTCACGCGGCCGTAGGAAAACTACCCTTCGCATTAGAATCTCTTTTATCTTATTTTTTGTGTAACTCATGGTGTACTTGTTTTTAGGTTAATTTTTGTGCTTGCACTTGATGTGCGGATCGATAGAAGAGACGCTATGCGAGGATGGTTCAAGCAAAAGCCGGAAAATTGGATCGAACAATTGGAGGCAAGTGTAACATGAGTTCCCTTGTTACCTAAGAACCTTTAATCACCTTTCATATGCACGTGTCTAAATATGTTCCTAAGGACTTACCTAGTACTTTTGATATCCGTATTCCTTGTTTACCTTGGGTTTATGCATATGGTTAGTTTTGCTTAGCTTGCAATCACCAAATCTTATAATGTTAATCTTGACTAATGACTTATGGAATCAATGGTTAAAGTGGTGCTTTTGAGCAACATGGCAAGAAGGGGGCTAGTGTTGGGTGCTCTAGTCTGCCCTCCGTAAGGACTTAATCTTAAAGCGGCAACCCAGGACATCCGTACATCCTTGAGAATCAAAGTGGGAACGGTCTTAGTTATATAACTAGTTTTTCTCTAGCTTGTTAGTAGTTACCGAATTCGTTCGGCGCAAGAGGGGGGACTAGGTTGCAGGATGGCTCCTTGCCTGTCAAGATGTGTGCTGGGCTGCGGTCACATGGTGTGCCGCCTTGAAGGGGGCTCCATTCGCCTAGACGCTGAAACCTCGCGGCTACTAACTTGTTAGGGTAATTAGTGAAAGGCTTCGTAGTGTGACCCTGCCGCGTCTCCTCGGTAGAGGCATTGTGGGCTTTGCAAACCCCTAAGCACATGGGAAACACGACTCAAGGTGAAAGTGTACACCTCTGCGCGAGTTTGATCAAACGATATATCGCCCGTGCTCACGGACACGAGCGGCTGGATCCTTTTCGAGATAGATGGTTCTATGTATGGTTTGGGAGATGGTAAATCTTGATGATAATTAATTACTTTAACATGGGAGGAGCTCTAAGCATAACTTAGCAATATAGGCTTAATAAATAAAATATGACCAACTAAAAATGCTTATCGCAGTTCAACCGTGTCTAGCCTTTTTGAGCCTTGCATCCCCTCATGTTATACTTGCTGAGCATGGTGAGCTGACGCTTGTTGTTATCACCAATAAAAATCCCGGATGGGTACCAGATGGTGGATCCAAGTGGCGCAGCGGAAGCGTGGTCAGTTTTCCAAAAGGAGTTATGCGAGTACTAGGCGGAGTGCTCTCCCAGTCAACCGTCCCTGTGGAGTATGGCGACCAGAAGACTAGGATTAGGAATAGTTTCCGTTGTACTCTGATATATATGTAAGTCTTATTGTAAATATGTTTTGATATTAAATAAAGCATTGCTTCTGATTTTTACCATATTTGTCTCTATATGTGTTGTGTGGACATCCAGGGCACACATATAGTTAGCGTTTGGTCTTCTTTAGAAAACCAGGTGCTACAAAGTGGTATCAGAGCAGTGTTGACTGTAGGACGCCCAGCCTAGTTAGAATTGGCCGTTTTACAAACTTATTTTGCTAAAAACATGTCTTGTCTTCCTCCCCCTTGATATGTTTTTGAAAAAATATGTTTTATCGAGAACCCCTCATTTCTTCAAGATCCATGAAGGCGCCAATACTCTACATCAACAATGGAGCTTCGCCATAGAGATAGATCAGTTCAAGCTCGCCTAACCTAAGCCTGTTATAGGAAGTTTTCACCCGAGCGCTTTTACGTTAGCAACGATGCTAAGGTAAGTGCTAGTGTGTTCTCGATTAAGGACAATATCATGTTAGTGTGCTTCCACACGGTTGGTTGTTTTGTTATAATGTCCATGTCTGATTCGGTTCTTTGTAATGAGTGCCTCTTCTCTGAATCTCGGGACGAGATTCTGTTAAGGGGGGTAGTTTGTCACACCCCAAAAATTCCATTTTGGGTTGTGCGTAGAAATCACTAAATAAAATCAATGTTTTTATGATTTTTCTAAAATTTTCCAAGAATTAAATTATGTTGTTTATAACATAAATAGTGAAAAATGTGTTTTCCTCAAATATTTTGAATTTAATTTGATATGTTTGTTGCATTCATGCCGAGATCATTAATTTATTGTATGAAAAATGGTTTATGAAAATCCACGTTAAGATACGAAGAGGTTTATTCTATTCCTAAAATAAAATATGCATTCGTTTAAATAAAAGTTTATTTATTTTTCTCTCAACTCAAATATATCCTTATTCTAATCTTTATCCATCTGATGCATATTCTCACCACGTGACAACATGTCTTTAAACTCAATTTCCTATCTCTCCTTTTCTTCTATTCTTTATCTTTTTCTATCACAATTATTTTCTCCGATCATCATGGCTACCAAGATCATTCACGTCATACATGGTTGCGCTAATTACTAAACTCCTATAACATGTACACATATGTCACTCGCTCCACCTTGCCTTGCCTTTTCGTTTGGCTGCCATGGACGCCGGCTATTCTTAGTGTTGCACTGCATGTCATCAATGCAAAGCAAACAAAAACAGTCGCCCACTCTACCTTCTTTCAATTCCAATAATAGGAGAGGTCCAACTGCTGCCGTAGTGGCAATTATCTAATGCACCGCCTCATGAACCTCTCCACTGCATGACAGACCGCCATTGGCGTTTGGCCTCCTAGCGCAACCCATCTACTCCTCACCTGTTGGTCTATAAAAGAAGCAGCCCTGCCTCTTACCCTCCTTGCTCGCTGCAACAGCTCCACCACCGGCCCCTTGGCTTTCTCCTCGGTTCTATATGAACAGGCCCTCGCGATCTAACCCCGCATCCACCGAGCTGCTCATCGTCCTCTCTCCTTCGCTAAATCGCCACCCCGAGGTCTCGGTCGAGCCGACCGCCAAGCCGTCGATCTCCTCGGTCAGTGAAGTCGTGGCTTCTGGCTCCTCCCCGAGCTCGCCGGAACCGGCAGCCGCCGCCGTGTGTTCCTTCTCGGAATCACGACTCGCGCGGCTCTCGTGCCCGTCACCGGCCGGTCGCTCGGACTTCTCCGGCCGCCGTTGCGCCCTCGCATGATCGAATTCCACGGCGAGGAGTGCCACCGCAGCCGGCACCCTGCTGTCCGCTCGTCTTCGCAACCACGCTTCAGCATCTCAAAGTTGATTCTGCATATATCTCTTGATCCACTCGCCTTCACTCCATCATCTTCTTGCTAGCGTGCTAGCGTGTACCTCCTTTTCGGTTCATCTCGCCGACAGTAGCCCACTATACAACAGATGCCGTGCCGATGGGTGTTCACCGTTGCGTTGAGACACTTCACGTCTCACCATTGGCCGTCATCCACCATGGAACTCCTTGTTGCCTATTTCACCAGCGATCATCATGTGCAGGGTGAGATGCGTCCTCACATCATCGTCGATCGTTGAGCACTTGCTTGCATGTTCAAGTCATGCGTATACATATATATCAGAACCTCTTTAAAATATTCATGCCTACATACATATAGACGTCTGTTCATATCCCCATGTATGTGCTTGAGCTTGCATGCAAACTCCAATTTCGTACAAAGCTCTTTCGTATACCAGTACATACACATATATTCAACACGTTTAGCAGCCAATCAGCCTTGATGTTGTCACTCTTTTATATATGTCGATGCCATATACACCATGCTTTAACATTCCACAAATATATTTCCAGTATATATCATTACGGTTTACCTTCATAATGGCACCAGGTTGAAGCTGTGTACCTATCATTCTCCTTCCCAAATAATATATTCCAATATTCCTACACATATTCCTCCAAAGAAGTGACGTTTATTTTCTCCTCCATCATATGGGCCCTTGATATCTCACCTAATTCCATCAATGAATTACTTAATTACTATCAATTTTATATTTGATTCCTTCCAACTTCAAAAGCTTATAATTATTTAACAAGTAGCCTTGTTTTTTTGTGGTTTTTTGCGCTCACGCGGCCGTAGGAAAACTACCCTTCGCATTAGAATCTCTTTTATCTTATTTTTTGTGTAACTCATGGTGTACTGTTTTTAGGTTAATTTTTGTGCTTGCACTTGATGTGCGGATCGATAGAAGAGACGCTATGCGAGGATGGTTCGGAAGCAAAAAGCCGGAAAATTGGATCGAACAATTGGAGGCAAGTGTAACATGAGTTCCCTTGTTACCTAAGAACCTTTAATCACCTTTCATATGCACGTGTCTAAATATGTTGCTAAGGACTTACCTAGTACTTTTGATATCCGTATTCCTTGTTTACCTTGGGTTTATGCATATGGTTAGTTTTGCTTAGCTTGCAATCACCCAAATCTTATAATGTTAATCTTGACTAATGACTTATGGAATCAATGGTTAAAGTGGTGCTTTTGAGCAACATGGCAAGAAGGGGGCTAGTGTTGGGTGCTCTAGTCGCCCTCCGTAAGGACTTAATCTTAAAGCGGCAACCCAGACATCCGTACATCCTTGAGAATCAAAGTGGGAACGGTCTTAGTTATATAACTAGTTTTTTTCTCTAGCTTGTTAGTAGTTACCGAATTCGTTCGGCGCAAGAGGGGGACTAGGTTGCAGGATGGCTCCTTGCCCGTCAAGATGTGTCTTTGGGCTGCGGTCACATGGTGTGCCGGTCTTGAAGGGGGCTCCATTCGCCTAGACGCTGAAACCTCGCGGCTACTAACTTGTTAGGGTAATTAGTGAAAGGCTTCGTAGTGTGACCACGCCGCGTCTCCTCGGTAGAGGCATTGTGGGCTTTGCAAACCCCGGCACATGGGAAACACGACTCAAGGTGAAAGTGTACACCTCCTGCTTGCAGGTTGATCAAACTGATATATCGGCCCGTGCTCACGGACACGAGCGGCCTGGATCCTTTTCGAGATAGATGGTTCTATGGGTTTGGGAGATGGTAAATCTTGATGATAATTAATTACTTTAACATGGGAGGAGCTCTAAGCATAACTTAGCAATATAGGCTTAATAAATAAAATATGACCAACTAAAAATGCTTATCGCAGTTCAACCGTGTCTAGCCTTTTTGAGCCTTGCATCCCCTCATGTTATACTTCTTTGAGCATGGTGAGCCGACGCTTGTTGTTATCACCAATAAAAATCCCGGATGGGTACCGGATGGTGGATCCAAGTGGCGCAATGAAGCGTGGTCAGTTTTCCAAAGGAGTTATGCGAGTACTAGGCGGAGTGCTCTCCCAGTCAACCGTCCCTGTGGAGTATGGCGACCAGAAGACTAGGATTAGGAATAGTTTCCGTTGTACTCTGATATATATGTAAGTCTTATTGTAAATATGTTTTGATATTAAATAAAGCATTGCTTCTGATTTTTACCATATTTGTCTCTATATGTGTTGTGTGGACATCCAGGGCACACATATAGTTAGCGTTTGGTCTTCTTTAGAAAACCAGGTGCTACACGGCTCCTCGCACCAAGTCAAGCACGCCCATGCACCATGGTTAAGGCGTTTTAACACCTTTGGCCTCTCCACCACAGCGTTTATTACCGCCCGAGAACCTGAATGGCCCTTAACCATGGCTCCACAGCTCTAGAACTGCCATATTAGCACACACGACTATGCTACCGCACTGATAGGTTCGCATGTCCTATAGCTCTCGACACTAGGTCAAGCACAACCGTATGCCATGGTTAAGGCGTTTTTGACACCTCGGCCTCACCACCACAATATTTGTCATCACCCGAGAGCCCGAACGGCCCTTAACTATAGCTCCACGACTCCAGAACATCCATAATTGCACACACGACTGTGCTGCCGCACAGCCGGATCCTGTGCATCCTACGGCTCTCGGCACCGGGTCAAGCACGCCCGTACGCCATGGTTAAGCCATTTTGATGCCTCTCACCTCTCCACCATAGAGTTTTTCATCACCCGAGAGCCTGAAGGGCCCTTAACCATAGCTCCACGGCTGCACGACCATGCTGCCGCACGGTCGGTTCCAACGCATCCTATGGCTCTCGGCACTGAGTCAAGCATGCCCGTACGCCATGGTTAAGGCATTTTGACACCCCTGGCCCCTCTACCATAGCGTTTGCCATCGCTCGAGAGCCTGAACGGCCCTTAACCTAGGCTCCACGGCTCCAGAACTGCCATATTTGCACACACGACCATGCCGGCCGCACGTGTCAGTTCCTGCGCATCCTATGGCTCCCGGCACTTTGAGCCAAGCACGCCCATGCACTATGGTTAAGGCATTTTGACACCACTAGCCTCTCCACCACAGCGTTTGTTGCCGCCCAAGAACCCGAATGGCCCTTAACCATGGCTCCATGCTCTAGAACCGCCATATTTGCACACACGAATATGCTACCGCACAGCCCGGTTCGTGCGTGTCCCTCTGACTCTTGACACTAGGTCAAGCATGACCGTATGCCATGGTTAAGGCATTTTGATGCCTCTGGCCTCACCACCACAATGTTTGTCATCACCCGAGAGCTCCGAACGGCCCATAACTTTCTGACTCCACGACTCCGAACATCCATAATTGCACACCTGTTGTCTTTGCCAGACGGCCCGGATCCTGTGCATCCTATGGCTCTCGGCACCGGGTCAAGCACGCACATACACCATGGTTAAGCCATTTTGATGCCTCTCACCTCTCCAACATAGAGTTTTCCATCACCCGAGAGCCCGAAGGGCCCCCTTAACCATGCCTCCACGGCTCCAAAACGCCATATTTGCACACTCGACCATGCTGCCGCACGGCCGGTTCCAACGCATTTTATGGCTCCCGCTCCCCGAGTCAAGCATGCCCGTACGCCATGGTTAAGGCATTTTGACACCTCGGCCTCTCTACCATAGCATTTGCCGTCCTCGAGAGCCCGAACGGCACTTAACCTCGGCCCACGGCTCCAGAACTGCCATTTTGCACACACGACTTTCTCGCCGCACGGCCGGTTCCTGCGCATCCCACGGCTCCTCGCACCAAGTCAAGCACGCCCATGCACTATGGTTAAGGCATTTGACACCGCCGGCCTCTCGACCACGGTGTTTGTTGCCGCCCAAGAACCCGAATGGCCCTTAACCATGGCTCCACCGCTCACAGAACTGCCATATTTGCACACACGGCTATGCTAACGCACAACCCAGTTCCTCGTGTCCTGGCCACGACTCTCGACACACTAGGTCAAGCATGACCGTATGCCATGGTTAAGGCGTTTTGACACCTCACGGCCCACCACCACAATGTTTGTCATCACCCCGGGAGCCCGAGCGGCCCTTAACTATAGCTCCACGACTCCGAACATCCATAATTGCACACACGACCGTGCCGGGTGACACGCCTGGATCCTGTGCATCCTACGGCTCTCGGCACCGGTTCAAGCACACCCGTACGCCATGGTTAAGCCATTTTGATGCCTCCTCACCTCTCCACCATAGAGTTTTCCATCACCCGAGAGCCCGAAGGCCCCTTAACCATGGCTCCACGGCAAAACTGCCACATTTGCACACACGACCATCCGCCGCATGGTCGGTTCCAACGCATCCTATGGCTCCCCGGCACCGAGTCAAGCAAGCCGTACGCCATGGTTAAGGCATTTTGACACCTGCGGCCTCTATACCATAGCGTTTGTCATCGCTTGAGAGCACAGAACGGCCATTAACCTCGGCTCCACGGCTCCGGCTGCCATATTTGCACACACGAGTTTGCTACCGCACGGCCGGTTCCTATGCGTCCTACGGCTCCTCGCACCAAGTCAAGCACGCCCATGCACCATGGTTAAGGCATTTTAACACCTTTGGCCTCTCCACCACAGCGTTTATTACCGGCGAGAATCGAATGGCCCTTAACCATGGCTCCACGGCTCTGAACCGCCATATTTGCACACCGACTATGCTACCGCACGCCCGGTTCTCGCATGTCCTATAGCTCTCGACACTAGGTCCAAGCACGACCGTATGCCATGGTTAAGGCGTTTTGATGCCTCCTCGGGCCCACCATCACAATATTTGTCATCACCCGAGAGCCCGACGGCCCTTAACTATAGCTCCACGACTCGTAACATCCATAATTGCACACACGACTTTGCCGCCGCACGGCGGATCCCGTGCATCCTACGGCTCATCGGACCGGGTCAAGCACTTCGTACGCCATGGTTAAGCCATTTTGATGCCTCTCACCTCTCCACCATAGAGTTTTCATCACCCAGAGCCCAAGGGCCCTTAACCACGGCCACGGCCGCAAAAGCCATATTTGCACACGACCATGCCGCCGCACGGCCGGTTCCAACGCATCATATGGCTCTCGGCACCGAGTCAAGCATGCCCGTACGCCATGGTTAAGGCATTTTGACACCTCCGGCCTCTACCATAGCATTTGCCATCGCTCGAGAGCCCGAACGGCCCTAACCTTGGCTCCACGGCTCCGGCTAACCGCCATATTAGCACACACGGCCATGCCGCACGGTCGGTTCCTAACGCATCCTATGGCTCACGGCCTTGGAGTCAAGCATGCCCGTACGCCATGGTTAAGGCATTTTGACACCTCTAGCCTCTGGCATAGCGTTTGTTGCCGCCGAGAACTCGAATGGCCCTTAACCATGGCTCCATAGCTCTAGAACCC
>JAENPR010002823.1:0-39666 GCA_018135685.1 Themeda triandra | reverse complement strand
TTAGAAAGGATGGTAATGGTACCTCTTTGGTTGCTATTGCAAAACATCCCGCTACTCATACTAAGGCTTTGCTAAGTATGTTGCTCCTAATGAGAGGACCCAAACTAGTTTTGGTACCATCAACAAGTGGATGAATGTTTGTAGGTACCATGGCATTGGAGGCTTGATTCAATTGAGTTCATATTCTTCATCATGTGATTGAATCAAGTATTGAAGCTTATTGCTATTCTCATCCCAATGCCAAGTCATGACAAGTGAAGTCCAAATACTACAACATACAAGTGCAAATTCAAGTTGTGTGATCAATTGTCATATGTGATGGCTTGCAATTGTTTTGAGTTGAAGCTTGCTATTGGAAGATCATGTGCTACCAAGGTATATATTTTGTTGATCACATTCATTTGGATGCATATGAGTTGTTTGAATTGGATATATATGCATTGGTTGCTTGGTATGAGATGTTTGAATGGATTCAATGCACAGTATTCAAATTTGAGTTAGTTTTGGGAGAATATGATCACAAGATGACCTTTAGTGAAGTAGTTTGACTGGATATATGTCTTGTGGGAGTGTTCAAACAAGTTGACATCAAGTTTGAGTCATTTTGAAGAAGCATAGCTCAATTGCTTAAATCTGTCTAAATTCTGAAATCTGAGCGCTGTGATCAAGTCTGAGTTTGATGGATCAAATCTTATTGAAATGGCTTACAAATTTGGTATGCATGCTCTTTGCTTATGAGTCAATATTCTGTGCAAATTTCATGAGAATTGGATAAGGATTGCTACAGTTTTGGAGTAGTTCTTTTCAGCTATAGTGCAGCAGTTTTCAGCATGTAGCAGTATGAGAAGATGTGAAATCTGGCAGCAATCTAGAAGGTCAATGACGCTCAAATTTTTACAGCTGCATGAAGACTTAGAGATGATCATCTCGCCAAATTTCATGGCATTTGGAGCTGTACATTGGGAGATATGAGTCAATCTTTGAAGGTTGCAGAATCTGCCAGAAAAGTGACAAAGTTGGATATATCAAGTGTCACTCACATTGAAAGGTCCTCAAGTTGGAATCATGATTACAAGTGATTGAGGAACCTATGTTTGATTTATTGAAGATCAAGATCAAGCTCAAGAGCAAGAAAGAAAAGGACTTAAAGAAGAACTCAAGATACTTCATCTTATCAAGTCAAAGGATCAATCAAATGAATTCAATTGAGTGTCTAGGATTGTTCTTAGTGAGATCGCTTCTCTCCATCGAGGAGGTGTGCCGCCCATGAGAGATGGGATTGACAAGTGAGCTTGGAAGGCCGACATGAAGGTGATGATCTAAGGATTCAAGATGCTTAGTTGAAGATATCAAGAAGATTGATCAAGAAAGCAAGCAACATCCAAATAGAGAGCAATACATGACAAATCAAGTGATATTACTTGTGGTGTTCTCTCATGCAAGCAAAGATCAAGAGAAGATGCAAGCCAACCACAACAAGAGATGCACTTGATCATAAGTGGTTCTCATTTCATATGGGTGAAGCATGCAATTCTTCATGGATATCTATTGGCTTCACCAAGCTATTGAATGGACTTCACATTGCTATTGGAGTAATGAAATTGGAATCTCATGACCATCCTCTACTTCAAGATAGCAAAGGTGACATTGATTGACATATGCATACATATTTTGCTAAGGACTTGCTTAGTGCATATAGTCATGATATCTTGGAGCATTCATGAAAAATCAAAAGATTTTGATGTTTATATGGTGCCACTATTGTTTCTATGCCTTACTTGTTCTAGTGGTAACATATAACATGTTCATGAGCTAGTGAACCCAAGTACTTGATCTAGTTTGAGTTGCACATTAGCTACAAGTCCAACATTGGCAAGATAACCCTTCTAGTAAGGTGTGAAGAAGCTTGTCATTGGTTCAAACCGGATTTGAAAGCTCATGTGCAAATCAAGTTAGCTCAAGTTCAAGAGAAAGAAGCTCATGAAAAACAATCTAGTTCAAGAATGTGGTATTCATGCATATTCCAACAAGGTGGTTCCACAAGTGATCCTCAACTTTAAGTGATTAAATCAAGATTTGCTCAATATTGTCATTTGGTGTGACCCATGCTTTGTCATAGGGGGAGGATCCCTACTTCATTGGTATTAGAGGCAAAGATCTTGAAGGTGACCTACACATGTGGTATCTTTAGTGCTATGACAAAGGGGGAGTGCCCAATGCATAGTGACAAGTGGGTTCATGCAACTACATGTGAAGATTACAAGTGGTGTCATTCCAGCATATGGTGTGTCCATCAAAAGGAAGATTCAAGAATCAACCATCAACCCCTAGCTCCAATCCTTTGCATCAAGAAGTTTGTCTTACATGAAGTATCATACAAGTGGTCTTGGACCCTTTATGGTCTTTGATGACAAAGGGGAGAGAATGGTACAAAGATATGCAAGATGCATACAAATGGGAGAAGAAGATGGACATAGCCGAGAAGAGCAACATTGAAGAGGATCAAAGTTCTTGGACAAGAGAAGCACACAAGTAGGGGGAGCAAGCTCATGAACTTGATTGATTGCATTTGATATGTGCATATTCATGTGCTTGCTTGCATTTGCATTGTCTTAAATTCAATATGCAATGCTTGTGTGGTGTATGCTAGTCATAGTCTTGATTGATGATTTGATAACTAGTATGCATAGGATGGTTTAGCTAGTCACTTGTGTTGTGATTACTCTCCCTAGAATTTCCATATCTATGCATGTGTGCAAGCTTGAAACCAAACCATTTGAGCACACATGTAGGGGGAGCTATCACTACCAAGTTGACTTTGTGGAACTTATCCAAATCATAACATTGAGCTTAAATGTTGGATAAGTGACATAAAGTCCTTTATGAACTTTATTTCCATATCTTTGTAGAGTTGTCATCAATTACCAAAAAGGGGGAGATTGAAAGGTCCCTTGTTTGGTTTTGATAATTGAGTGACAACTTAGGTGGACTAATTGTGTGATCATGAGAATACACAGGGATTTAGTCCACAGGTGAATGTGAGATGAAGGAGCTTCATTGAATATGTGACATGACATGGAGTCATGTGACCAACGGTGAAGATCGAGATGAAGCTTGGCTCAAGACCGGAGGGTGTGTGAAGGACAAGTCGAGGCAGTGGAGCGACGGACCATGAGATGGTGAAGCTCGGGCAAGACTTGGTTCCGATGGACCATGAGGCGGTGAAGAGCAATTGAGATCAAGATCGATGAACCAAGAGGGTTGCATGACGATATGAAGTGGATCATATCATCTTGAGATCGTGTCGGTGCATGTGTTGCATTGGTACTCCGTGGAAGATGGTGGAAGTGGAAATGCGCAAGGCAAAGGTATGCTATAGGGCATTTCATTTCACCGGTCATGAGGTGTGTAGAGAAGTTGATGACCGGATTTAGGATTGATAGCCATACTATCAAGAGGGGTAAACTTGTTTGCATCTCGGTCATCTAGTGCCACTTGAGTGATCTAACATTGCGACATGCTAGGATCGAGTGGCGTTGTGAGATCAAGAGAAAATCCTTTGAAAATGATTGTGAAAATGCTAACACACATGCACATTGTGATGTACACTTGGTGGTGTTGGCACACAAAGGGGTGGCGTTGATCGCGCTTTGGTTTGTAGGGTAGAGTTGGGTTTGGGTCCCTCTCTCCCTCCCGCCGAGCTTGCGAGGCGGGATTCGGTGTTTTCTGGAAAATTGGAGGCCTATTTTCTATTGCGCCGGATGCAAATTGTTGGAGAAGTTGGCGTTCGCGACGGGCTGGAAAACGTTGTTTTCTGGGCGCCGGGACGCGGGCCGTCGGACGCGCGGCCGGGCGAGCGGGCGGACGCTGTCCGGCGCATGGTGGCCCGGCGTGGGCGGCCGGTCGGAGCGCCGCGAGCGCCGGACTCGGGGAGGTGGCGCGTCCGGCGGTGGCCGGACGCCACCGAAACTTCCCGAGCCGGAGCGCTAACGCCGCCGGCCGGACGCACGCTGACGCGGCGCCGGACTCGGCGGTACTTGTTGAGTCCGGCGCGTGTTGCGCAGGTTTTCTTCACACGATCGGGAGTTAGCCGTTGGGCATCAACGGCCGACCTCAAACGGTCGGAACACGTGGCGCACGGAGGAGCGCGGACGCGGCTTGGAGTGTCCGGCGGTGATGGCCGGACGCGTCCGGCGCGCTCTTACTTGTTCCGGCAGATGGGGGCAACGGCTATTTCAGCCCTTGGGGCTATAAATAGAGGGGTTGCTCGGCCATGGCTGGTTAAGCCGAGCACCTTGGGGACTTGGTGTCCACCTTGGAGAGTGCTTGGAGAGCCCTTTACTCACTTGTGCTTGAGAGTGATCATCCGATCGAGTGAGTGAGCGATTCTAGTGCGTTGCTTTGAGAGATTGCATCGAGTGGCACTAGGTGATCGTGTTGTAAGCCGGTGTGCTTGTTACTCTTGGAGGTCGCCACCTCCTAGACGGCTTGGCGGCAAGAGACTTCGTTGAAGCACCGCGTGGAGATTGTGCGGTGCTCCGAAGGAGGATTTGTGAGGGGTTCTTGAGCCTTCCCGCGGAGCGCAAATTGGCTACTCTAGTTGAGCGTGGCTTGGAGGATCCCGGTCTTGTGTTGATTGGAGTTGGGGCTCCCGGAGGGGTTGTTGGCGGAGCCAACTTGAGCGGCCTTCTCATCACCAAGTCGGTGTATCGCCACAACTGGACGTAGCTTGGTGGCGACCAAGTGAACCAGGGGGAAAATCGTGTGTCGATTTGTGATTGCCGAGGCTTCGACCTCCTTGTGCTTGTGTGAGGCTTCGACCTCCCTTGTGATTGTGTGCAGGTGGTTGGTCTCTACACCCGGTGATTCGCCACCGCCGCGACTTCGTGTGTCCACTCTTTGCGGTGGTTTGCATCCCCTCTAGCTCAAGCTTGCATTTACATTTGTTACATTCTTGCTTAGCTTGAGTAGTGGCTCTTGTGCTCGTTTGCTTGTGTAGCTAGTTGAGCACCTTCTTGCTTGTGTAGCTAGAAGTAGTTTTAGTGTCTTGCTTAGCTTGTGTAGTTAAGTGAATTGCACTCTTGGGTTCGGCTTGTGTAGCCTTGTCCTTGAGCATCTAGTGAGCTTAGGTTTGGCTTAGTGCTTTTGCTCATTAGAATTGTGTAGGTGCTCCCTGTTCGCTAAAGTACTAGTTGCTTAGGTTTGTGTGACCTGCAAGCTAGAATTGTTTAGGTGAGCACTAGCTAGTTTAGCACCTTGCTTCTTGTTTAGGATCTTTTACAAGGTGCTACTAGAGTTGTAGTTAGTGGGGTTAGTCTTGGCTAGACCGATAGTTTTAATTCCGCATTTGTTTTGGTTAGCCGGTGCGTAAGTTTTTAGGAAGGACTATTCACCCCCTAGTCCATCTCGACCCTACAATGGCTCCTGGCACTGAGTCAAGCATGCCTGTACGCCATGGTTAAGGCATTTTGACACCTCTAGCCTCTCCACCACAGCATTTGTTGCCGCCGAGAACCTAAATGGCCCTTAACCATGGCTCCACAAACTCTAGAACTGCCATATTTGCACACACGAATATGCTACCGCACAACCGGGTTCGTGCGTGTCCTACAGCTCTTGACACTAGGTCAAGCATGACCGTATGCCATGGTTAAGGCATTTTGATGCCTCCGGCCTCACCACCACAATGTTTGTCATCACCCGAGAGCCCGAACGGCCCTTAACTACAGCTCCACGACTCCGTAACATCCATAATTGCACACACGATCAGTGCCGCCGCACGGTCGGATCCCGTGCATCCTATGGCTCTCGGCACCGGGTCAAGCACGCCCGTACGCCATGGTTAAGCCATTTTGATGCCTCTCACCTCTCCACCATAGAGTTTTCCATCACCCGAGAGCCCGAAGGGCCCTTAACCATGCCTCCACGGCTCCAAAACCGCCATATTTGCACACTCGACCATGCCGCCGCACGGCCGGTTCCAACGCATTTTATGGCTCCCGGCCGTGAGTCAAGCATGCCCGTACGCCATGGTTAAGGCATTTTGACACCTCTCGGCCTCTCTACCATAGCGTTTGCCATCACTCGAGAGCCCGAACGGCACTTAACCTCGGCTCCACGCTCCAGAACCGCCATATTTGCACACACGACTTTGCCGCCGCACGGCCGGTTCCCGCGCATCCTACGGCTAAGCACCAAGTCAAGCACGCCCATGCACTATGGTTAAGGCATTTTGACACCGCCGGCCTCTCGACCACGCATTTGTTGCCGCCCAAGAACCCGAATGGCCCTTAACCATGGCTCCACCGCTCTAGAACCGCCATATTTGCACACACGACTATGCTACCGCACAAGCCAGTTCCTACGTGTCCTACAAACTCGACACTAGGTCAAGCACGACCGTATGCCATGGTTAAGGCATTTTGACACCTCCGGCCCCACCACCACAATGTTTGTCATCACCCGAGAGCCCGAACGGCCCTTAACTATAGCTCCACGACTCCATAACATCCATATTTGCACACACGACTTTGCTGCCGCACGGCCGGTTCCTGCGCATCCTACGGCTCCTCGCACCGGTTCAAGCACACCCGTACGCCATGGTTAAGCCATTTTGATGCCTCTCACCTCTCCACCATAGAGTTTTCCATCACCCGAGAGCCCGAAGGGCCCTTAACCATGGCTCCACGGCGCAAAACCGCCACATTTGCACACACGACCATGCCGCCGCATGGTCGGTTCCAACGCGTCCTATGGCTCCCGCACCGAGTCAAGCAAGCCCGTACGCCATGGTTAAGGCATTTTGACACCTCTGGCCTCTCTACCATAGCGTTTTTCATCGCCAAGAGCCCGAATGGCCCTTAACCTCGGCTCCACGGCTCCGTAACCGCCATATTTGCACACACGACTTTGCCGCCGCACGGCCGGTTCCTATGCGTCCTACGGCTCCTCGCACCAAGTCAAGCACGCCCATGCACCATGGTTAAGGTGTTTTAACACCTTTGGCCTCTCCACCACAGCGTTTATTACCGCCCGAGAACCCGAATGGCCCTTAACCATGGCTCCACAACTCTAGAACTGCCATATTTGCACACACGACTATGCTACCGCACAGCTAGTTCCTGCATGTCCTATAGCTCTCGACACTAGGTCAAGCACGACCGTATGCCATGGTTAAGGCATTTTGACGCCTCTGGCCTCACCACCACAATATTTGTCATCACCCGAGAGCCCGAACGGCCCTTAACTATAGCTCCACGACTCCGTAACATCCATAATTGCACACACGACCGTGCCGCCGCACGCCGGATCCCGTGCATCCTATGGCTCTCGGCACCGGGTCAAGCACGCCCGTACGCCATGGTTAAGCCATTTTGATGCCTCTCACCTCTCCACCATAGAGTTTTTCATCACCCGAGAGCCCGAAGGGCCCTTAACCATAGCTCCACGGCCGCAAAACCGCCATATTTGCACACACGACCATGCCGCCGCACCGTCGGTTCCAACGCATCCTATGGCTCTCGCACCGAGTCAAGCATGCCCGTACGCCATGGTTAAGGCATTTTGACACCTCCGGCCTCTCTACCATAGCGTTTGCCATCGCTCGAGAGCCCGAACGGCCCTTAACCTTGGCTCCACGGCTCCGAACCGCCATATTTGCACACACGACCATGCCGCCGCACGGCCGGGCCTCCAACGCATCCTATGGCTCCCGCACCGAGTCAAGCATGCCCGTACGCCATGGTTAAGGCATTTTGACACCTCTAGCCTCTCCACCACAGCATTTGTTGCCGCCGAGAACCCGAATGGCCCTTAACCATGGCTCCACAAACTCTAGAACCGCCATATTTGCACACACGAATATGCTACCGCACGCCGGTTCGTGCGTGTCCTACAGCTCTTGACACTAGGTCAAGCATGACCGTATGCCATGGTTAAGGCATTTTGATGCCTTCCGGCCTCACCACCACAATGTTTGTCATCACCCGAGAGCCCGAACGGCCCTTAACTACAGCACCACGACCTGCAACATCCATAGTTGCACACACGACTATGCTGCCGCACGGTCGGATCCTGTGCATCCTATGGCTCTCGGCACCGAGTCAAGCACGCCCGTACGCCATAGTTAAGCCATTTTGATGCCTCTCACCTCTCCACCATAGAGTTTTCCATCACCCGAGAGCCCGAAGGGCCCTTAACCATGCCTCCACGGCTCCAAAACCGCCATATTTGCACACTCGACCATGCCGCCGCACGGCCGGTTCCAACGCATTTTATGGCTCCCGGCTCCGAGTCAAGCATGCCCGTACGCCATGGTTAAGGCATTTTGACACCTCTGGCCTCTCCACCATAGCATTTGCTATCACTCGAGAGCCTGAATGGCACTTAACCTCGGCTCCACGGCTCCGTAACCGCCATATTTGCACACACGACTTTGCCGCCGCACGGCCGGCCCGCGCATCCTACGGCTCCTCGCACCAAGTCAAGCACGCCCATGCACTATGGTTAAGGCGTTTTGACACCGCCGGCCTCTTGACCACAGCATTTGTTGCCGCCCAAGAACCCGAATGGCCCTTAACCATGGCTCCACCGCTCTAGAACCGCCATATTTGCACACACGACTATGCTACCGCACAAACCGGTTCCTACGTGTCCTACAAATTTCTCGACACTAGGTCAAGCACGACCGTATGCCATGGTTAAGGTGTTTTGACACCTCCGGCCCCACCACCACAATGTTTGTCATCACCCGAGAGCCCGAACGGCCCTTAACTATAGCTCCACGACTCTGCATCCATAATTGCACACACGACCGTGCCGGCGCACGGCCGGATCCCGTGCATCCTACGGCTCTCGCACCGGTTCAAGCACACCCGTACGCCATGGTTAAGCCATTTTGATGCCTCTCACCTCTCCACCATAGAGTTTTCCATCACCCGAGAGCCCGAAGGGCCCTTAACCATGGCTCCACGGCGCAAAACCGCCACATTTGCACACACGACCATGCCGCCGCATGGTCGGTTCCAACGCGGGCCTATGGCTCCCGCACCGAGTCAAGCAAGCCCGTACGCCATGGTTAAGGCATTTTGACACCTCGGGCCTCTCTACCATAGCGTTTGTCATCGCCGAGAGCCCGAACGGCCCTTAACCTCGGCTCCACGGCTCCGTAACCGCCATATTTGCACACACGACTTTGCCGCCGCACGGCCGGTTCCTATGCGTCCCTATACGGCTCCTCGCACCAAGTCAAGCACGCCCATGCACCATGGTTAAGGCGTTTTAACACCTTTGGCCTCTCCACCACAGCGTTTATTACCGCCCGAGAACCCGAATGGCCCTTAACCATGGCTCCACAGCTCTAGAACCGCCATATTTGCACACACGACTATGCTACCGCACACAAATGCCCGGTTCCTCGCATGTCCTATAGCTCTCGACACTAGGTCAAGCACGACCGTATGCCATGGTTAAGGCATTTTGATGCCTCCGGCCTCACCACCACAATATTTGTCATCACCCGAGAGCCCGAACGGCCCTTAACTATAGCTCCACGACTCCTGTAACATCCATAATTGCACACACGACTCGTGCCGCCGCACGCCGGATCCCGTGCATCCTACGGCTCTTGGCACCGGGTCAAGCACGCCCGTACGCCATGGTTAAGCCATTTTGATGCCTTTCACCTCTCCACCATAGAGTTTTTCATCACCCGAGAGCCCGAAGGGCCCTTAACCACGCTCCACGGCCGCAAACCGCCATATTTGCACACACGACCATGCGGTTCCAACGCCGCACGGCCAAGCATGCCCGTACGCCATGGTTAAGGCATTTTGACACCTCCGGCCTCTCTAATCGCTCGAGAGCGCATCCCACGGCTATGGCTCCCGGCACTGAGTCAAGCATGCCCGTACGCCATGGTTAAGGCATTTTGACACCTCTAGCCTCTCCACCATAGCATTTGTTGCCGCCCGAGAACCCGAATGGCCCTTAACCATGGCTCCACAGCTCTAGAACCGCCATATTTGCACACACGAATATGCTACCGCACAAATGGTTCGTGCGTGTCCTACAGCTCTCGACACTAGGTCAAGCATGACCGTATGCCATGGTTAAGGCATTTTGATGCCTCCGGCCTCACCACCACAATGTTTGTCATCACCCGAGAGCCCGAACGGCCCTTAACTACAGCTCCACGACCTGCATCCATAATTGCACACACGACCGTGCTGCCGCACGGCCGGATCCCGTGCATCCTATGGCTCTCGGCACCGGGTCAAGCACGCCCGTATGCCATGGTTAAGCCATTTTGATGCCTCTCACCTCTCCACCATAGAGTTTTCCATCACCCGAGAGCCCGAAGGGCCCTTAACCATGCCTCCACGGCTCCAAAACTGCCATATTTGCACACTCGACCATGCCGCCGCACGGTCGGTTCCAACGCATTTTATGGCTCCCGGCTCGAGTCAAGCATGCCCGTACGCCATGGTTAAGGCATTTTGACACCTCCGGCCTCTCTACCATAGCGTTTGCCATCACTCGAGAGCCCGAACGGCACTTAACCTCGGCTCCACGGCTCCAAGACGCCATATTTGCACACACGACTTTGCCGCCGCACGGCCGGTTCCTCGCATCCTACGGCTCCTCGCACCAAGTCAAGCACGCCCATGCACTATGGTTAAGGCGTTTTGACACCGCTGGCCTCTCGACCACAGCATTTGTTGCCGCCCAAGAACCCAATGGCCCTTAACCATGGCTCCACCGCTCTAGAACTGCCATATTTGCACACACGACTATGCTACCGCACAGCCGGTTCCTACGTGTCCTACAGCTCTCGACACTAGGTCAAGCACGACCGTATGCCATGGTTAAGGCATTTTGACACCTCTGGCCCCACCACCACAATGTTTGTCATCACCCGAGAGCCCGAACGGCCCTTAACTATAGCTCCACGACTCCGTAACATCCATAATTGCACACACGACCGTGCCGGAGCACGGCCGGATCCCCGTGCATCCTACGGCTCTCGGCACCGGTTCAAGCACACCCGTACGCCATGGTTAAGCCATTTTGATGCCTCTCACCTCTCCACCATAGAGTTTTCCATCACCCGAGAGCCTGAAGGGCCCTTAACCATGGCTCCACGGCAGTAAAACCGCCACATTTGCACACACGACCATGCTGCCGCATGGTCGGTTCCAACGCGTCCTATGGCTCCTGGCACTAAGTCAAGCAAGCCCGTACGCCATGGTTAAGGCATTTTGACACCTCTGGCCTCTCTACCATAGCATTTGTCATCGCCCGAGAGCCTGAACGGCCCTTAACCTCGGCTCCATGGCTCCGTAACCGCCATATTTGCACACACGACTTTGCCGCCGCACGGCCGGCTCCTATGCGTCCTACGGCTCCTCGCACCAAGTCAAGCATGCCCATGCACCATGGTTAAGGCGTTTTAACACCTTTGGCCTCTCCACCACAGCGTTTATTACCGCCCAGAACCCGAATGGCCCTTAACCATGGCTCCACAAACTCTAGAACCGCCATATTTGCACACACGACTATGCTACCGCACGCCCGCCTCCTGCATGTCCCATAGCTCTCGACACTAGGTCAAGCACGACCGTATGCCATGGTTAAGGCATTTTGACGCCTCCGGCCTCACCACCACAATATTTGTCATCACCCGAGAGCCCGAACGGCCCTTAACTATAGCTCCACGACTCCGTAACATCCATAATTGCACACACGACTGCCGCCGCACAGCCGGATCCCGTGCATCCTACGGCCTCGGCACCGGGTCAAGCACGCCCGTACGCCATGGTTAAGCCATTTTGATGCCTCTCACCTCTCCACCATAGAGTTTTTCATCACCCGAGAGCTTGAAGGGCCCTTAACCATAGCTCCACGGCTGCAAAACTGCCATATTTGCACACACGACCATGCGGCCGCACGGTCGGTTCCAACGCATCCTATGGCTCTCGGCACTGAGTCAAGCATGCCCGTACGCCATGGTTAAGGCATTTTGACACCTCTGGCCTCTCTACCATAGCATTTGCCATCGCCGAGAGCCCGAACGGCCCTTAACCTTGGCTCCACGGCTCCAAAACCGCCATATTTGCACACACGACCATGCCGCCGCACGGCCGGTTCCAACGCATCCTATGGCTCCCGGCACCGAGTCAAGCATGCCCGTACGCCATGGTTAAGGCATTTTGACACCTCTAGCCTCTCCACCACAGCGTTTGTTGCCGCCCGAGAACCCGAATGGCCCTTAACCATGGCTCCACAAACTCTAGAACTGCCATATTTGCACACACGAATATGCTACCGCACAGACCCGGTTCGTGCGTGTCCTACAGCTCCTGGCACTGAGTCAAGCATGCCCGTATGCCATGGTTAAGGCATTTTGACGCCTCTGGCCTCACCACCACAATGTTTGTCATCACCCGAGAGCCTGAACGGCCCTTAACTACAGCTCCACGACTCTAGAACATCCATAATTGCACACACGACTGTGCTGCCGCACGGTCGGATCCTATGCATCCTATGGCTCTCTTCACCGGGTCAAGCACGCTTGTACGCCATGGTTAAGCCATTTTGATGCCTCTCACCTCTCCACCATAGAGTTTTCCATCACCCGAGAGCCTGAAGGGCCCTTAACCATGCCTCCACGGCTCCAAAACCGCCATATTTGCACACTCGACCATGCCGCCGCACGGCCGGTTCCAACGCATTTTATGGCTCCCGGCTCGAGTCAAGCATGCCCGTACGCCATGGTTAAGGCATTTTGACACCTCTAGGCCTCTCTACCATAGCGTTTGCCGTCACTGAGAGCCCGAACGGCACTTAACCTCGGCTCCACGGCTCCGAACCGCCATATTTGCACACACGACTGTGCTGCCGCACGGTCGGTTCCTATGCATCCTACGGCTCCTCGCACCAAGTCAAGCACGCCCATGCACTATGGTTAAGGCATTTTGACACCGCTGGCCTCTCCACCACAGCGTTTGTTGCCGCCCAAGAACCCGAATGGCCCTTAACCATGGCTCCACCGCTCTAGAACCGCCATATTTGCACACACGACTATGCTACCGCACGCCCGGTTCCTACGTGTCCTATAGCTCTCGACACTAGGTCAAGCACGACCGTATGCCATGGTTAAGGCATTTTGACACCTCCGGCCCCACCACCACAATGTTTGTCATCACCCGAGAGCCCGAACGGCCCTTAACTATAGCTCCACGACTCCGTAACATCCATAATTGCACACACGACCGTGCCGGCGCACGGCCGGATCCCGTGCATCCTACGGCTCTCGGCACCGGTTCAAGCACACCCGTACGCCATGGTTAAGCCATTTTGATGCCTCTCACCTCTCCACCATAGAGTTTTCCATCACCCGAGAGCCCGAAGGGCCCTTAACCATGGCTCCACGGCAAAAACCGCCACATTTGCACACACGACCATGCCGCCGCATGGTCGGTTCCAACGCGTCCTATGGCTCCCGCACCGAGTCAAGCAAGCCCGTACGCCATGGTTAAGGCATTTTGACACCTCTGGCCTCTCTACCATAGCGTTTGTCGTCGCTCGAGAGCCTGAACGGCCCTTAACCTCGGCTCCACGGCTCCAGAACTGCCATATTTGCACACACGACTTTGCTGCCGCACGGCCGGTTCCTATGCGTCCTACGGCTCCTCGCACCAAGTCAAGCACGCCCATGCACCATGGTTAAGGCGTTTTAACACCTTTGGCCTCTCCACCACAGCATTTATTACCGCCCGAGAACCCGAATGGCCCTTAACCATGGCTCCACAGCTCTAGAACTGCCATATTTGCACACACAGCTATGCTACCGCACGCCCGCCCGCATGTCCTATAGCTCTCGACACTAGGTCAAGCACGACCGTATGCCATGGTTAAGGCATTTTGATGCCTCCGGCCTCACCACCACAATATTTGTCATCACCCGAGAGCCCGAACGGCCCTTAACTATAGCTCCACGACTCCGTAACATCCATAATTGCACACACGACCGTGCCGCCGCACGGCCGGATCCTGTGCATCCTACGGCTCTCGGCACCGGGTCAAGCACGCCTGTACGCCATGGTTAAGCCATTTTGATGCCTTTCACCTCTCCACCATAGAGTTTTTCATCACCTGAGAGCCTGAAGGGCCCTTAACCACAGCTCCACGGCTGCAAAACTGCCGTATTTGCACACACGACCATGCTGCCGCACGGCCAGTTCCAATGCATCCTATGGCTCCTGGCACTGAGTCAAGCATGCCTGTACGCCATGGTTAAGGCATTTTGACACCTCTAGCCTCTCCACCATAGCATTTGTTGCCGCCTGAGAACCTGAATGGCCCTTAACCATGGCTCCACGGCTCCAATATTTGCACACACGACCATGCCGCTAGAACCGCCATATTTGCACACACGAATATGCTACCCGCACAGCATTTGTTGCCGCCTCGAGAACCCGAATGGCCCTTAACCATGGCTCCATAGTGCGTGTCCTACAAATCTTGACACTAGGTCAAGCATGACCGTATGCCATGGTTAAGGCGTTTTGATGCCTCCGGCCTCACCACCACAATGTTTGTCATCACCCGAGAGCCCGAACGGCCCTTAACTACAGCTCCACGACTCCGCAACATCCATAATTGCACACACGACTTTGCTGCCGCACGGCCGGATCCTGTGCATCCTACGGCTCTCGGCACCGGGTCAAGCACGCCCGTATGCCATGGTTAAGCCATTTTGATGCCTCTCACCTCTCCACCATAGAGTTTTTCATCACCCGAGAGCCCGAAGGGCCCTTAACCATGCCTCCACGGCTCCAAAACCGCCATATTTGCACACTCGACCATGCTGCCGCACGGCCGGTTCCAACGCATTTTATGGCTCCCGGCTCGAGTCAAGCATGCCCGTACGCCATGGTTAAGGCATTTTGACACCTCTCGGCCTCTCTACCATAGCGTTTGCCATCACTCGAGAGCCCGAACGGCACTTAACCTCGGCTCCACGGCTCCGTAACCGCCATATTTGCACACACGACTTTGCCGCCGCACGGCCGGTTCCCGTGCATCCTACGGCTCCTCGCACCAAGTCAAGCACGCCCATGCACTATGGTTAAGGCGTTTTGACACCGCCGGCCTCTCGACCACAAGATTTGTTGCCGCCCAAGAACCCGAATGGCCCTTAACCATGGCTCCACCGCTCTAGAACCGCCATATTTGCACACACGACTATGCTACCGCACAAACCGGTTCCTACGTGTCCTACAGCTGCTCTCGACACTAGGTCAAGCACGACCGTATGCCATGGTTAAGGCGTTTTGACACCTCCGGCCCCACCACCACAATGTTTGTCATCACCCGAGAGCCCGAACGGCCCTTAACTATAGCTCCACGACTCCAGAACATCCATAATTGCACACACGACTGTGCTGGAGCACGGCCGGATCCTGTGCATCCTACGGCTCTCGGCACCGGTTCAAGCACACCCGTACGCCATGGTTAAGCCATTTTGATGCCTCTCACCTCTCTACCATAGAGTTTTCCATCACCCGAGAGCCTGAAGGGCCCTTAACCATGGCTCCACGGTGCCACATTTTGCACACACGACCATGCCGCCGCATGGTCGGTTCCAACGCGTCCTATGGCCCCGACTAAGTCAAGCAAGCCCGTACGCCATGGTTAAGGCATTTTGACACCTCCGGCCTCTCTACCATAGCATTTGTCATCGCCGAGAGCCCGAATGGCCCTTAACCTCGGCTCCATGGCTCCGAACCGCCATATTTGCACACACGACTTTGCCGCCGCACGGCCGGTTCCTATGCGTCCTACGGCTCCTCGCACCAAGTCAAGCACGCCCATGCACCATGGTTAAGGCGTTTTAACACCTTTGGCCTCTCCACCACAGCGTTTATTACCGCCCAGAACCCGAATGGCCCTTAACCATGGCTCCACAGCTCTAGAACCGCCATATTTGCACACACGACTATGCTACCGCACAGCCCAGCCTCGCATGTCCCATAGCTCTCGACACTAGGTCAAGCACGACCGTATGCCATGGTTAAGGCATTTTGACGCCTCGGCCTCACCACCACAATATTTGTCATCACCCGAGAGCCCGAACGGCCCTTAACTATAGCTCCACGACTCCGTAACATCCATAATTGCACACACGACCGTGCCGCCGCACAACCGGATCCCGTGCATCCTACGGCTCTCGGCACCGGGTCAAGCACGCCCGTACGCCATGGTTAAGCCATTTTGATGCCTCTCACCTCTCCACCATAGAGTTTTTCATCACCCGAGAGCTTGAAGGGCCCTTAACCACGCCTCCACGGCCGCAAACCGCCATATTTGCACACACGACCATGCGGCCGCACGGCCGGTTCCAACGCATCCTATGGCTCTCGACCGAGTCAAGCATGCCCGTACGCCATGGTTAAGGCATTTTGACACCTCTCGGGCCTCTCTACCATAGCATTTGCCATCGCCGAGAGCCCGAACGGCCCTTAACCTTGGCTCCACGGCTCCGTAACCGCCATATTTGCACACACGACCATGCCGCCGCACGGCCGGGCCCAACGCATCCTATGGCTCCCGGCACCGAGTCAAGCATGCCCGTACGCCATGGTTAAGGCATTTTGACACCTCTAGCCTCTCCACCACAGCGTTTGTTGCCACCGAGAACCCGAATGGCCCTTAACCATGGCTCCACAGCCTCTAGAACCGCCATATTTGCACACACGAATATGCTACCGCACGCCCGGTTCGTGCGTGTCCTACAGCTCTTGACACTAGGTCAAGCATGACCGTATGCCATGGTTAAGGCATTTTGATGCCTCCGGCCTCACCACCACAATGTTTGTCATCACCCGAGAGCCCGAACGGCCCTTAACTACAGCTCCACGACTCCGAACATCCATAATTGCACACACGACCGTGCCGCCGCACGGCCGGATCCTATGCATCCTATGGCTCTCTTCACCGGGTCAAGCACGCTTGTACGCCATGGTTAAGCCATTTTGATGCCTCTCACCTCTCCACCATAGAGTTTTCCATCACCTGAGAGCCTGAAGGGCCCTTAACCATGCCTCCACGGCTCCAAAACTGCCATATTTGCACACTCGACCATGCTGCCGCACGGCCGGTTCCAACGCATTTTATGGCTCCCGGCCCGAGTCAAGCATGCCCGTACGCCATGGTTAAGGCATTTTGACACCTCCGGCCTCTCTACCATAGCGTTTGCCGTCACTCGAGAGCCCGAACGGCACTTAACCTCGGCTCCACGGCTCCGTAACCGCCATATTTGCACACACGACTTTGCCGCCGCACGGCCGGTTCCTGCGCATCCTACGGCTCCTCGCACCAAGTCAAGCACGCCCATGCACTATGGTTAAGGCGTTTTGACACCGCTGGCCTCTCGAACACAGCATTTGTTGTCGCCCAAGAACCCGAATGGCCCTTAACCATGGCTCCACCGCTCTAGAACTGCCATATTTGCACACACGACTATGCTACCGCACAGCCGGTTCCTACGTGTCCTACAGCTCTCGACACTAGGTCAAGCACGACCGTATGCCATGGTTAAGGCATTTTGACACCTTTGGCCCCACCACCACAATGTTTGTCATCACCCGAGAGCCCGAACGGCCCTTAACTATAGCTCCACGACCTGCATCCATAATTGCACACACGACCGTGCCGGCGCACGGCCGGATCCCGTGCATCCTACGGCTCTCGCACCGGTTCAAGCACACCCGTACGCCATGGTTAAGCCATTTTGATGCCTCTCACCTCTCCACCATAGAGTTTTCCATCACCCGAGAGCCCGAAGGGCCCTTAACCATGGCTCCACGGCAAGAAAACCGCCACATTTGCACACACGACCATGCCGCCGCATGGTCGGTTCCAACGCGTCCTATGGCTCCCGCACCGAGTCAAGCAAGCCCGTACGCCATGGTTAAGGCATTTTGACACCTCCGCCTCTCTACCATAGCGTTTGTCATCGCTCGAGAGCCTGAACGGCCCTTAACCTCGGCTCCACGCCTCCAGAACTGCCATATTTGCACACACGACTTTGCTGCCGCATGGCCGGTTCCTATGCGTCCTACGGCTCCTCGCACCAAGTCAAGCACGCCCATGCACCATGGTTAAGGCGTTTTAACACCTTTGGCCTCTCCACCACAGCATTTATTACCGCCCGAGAACCCGAATGGCCCTTAACCATGGCTCCACAGCTCTAGAACTGCCATATTTGCACACACGACTATGCTACCGCACAAACCGGCCTCCGCATGTCCTATAGCTCTCGACACTAGGTCAAGCACGACCGTATGCCATGGTTAAGGCGTTTTGACACCTCGGCCTCACCACCACAATATTTGTCATCACCCGAGAGCCCGAACGGCCCTTAACTATAGCTCCACGACTCCGTAACATCCATAATTGCACACACGACCGTGCCGCCGCACGCCGGATCCCGTGCATCCTACGGCTCTCGGCACCGGGTCAAGCACGCCCGTACGCCATGGTTAAGCCATTTTGATGCCTCTCACCTCTCCACCATAGAGTTTTTCATCACCCGAGAGCTTGAAGGGCCCTTAACCACGGCTCCACGGCTGCAAAACTGCCATATTTGCACACACGACCATGCGGCCGCACGGTCGGTTCCAACGCATCCTATGGCTCTTGGCACTGAGTCAAGCATGCCCGTAGCCATGGTTAAGGCATTTTGACACCTCCGGCCTCTCTACCATAGCATTTGCCATCGCCGAGAGCCCGAACGGCCCTTAACCTTGGCTCCACGGCTCCGAACCGCCATATTTGCACACACGACCATGCCGCCGCACGGCCGGGCCAACGCATCCTATGGCTCCCGGCACCGAGTCAAGCATGCCCGTACGCCATGGTTAAGGCATTTTGACACCTCTAGCCTCTCCACCACAGCGTTTGTTGCCGCCGAGAACCCGAATGGCCCTTAACCATGGCTCCACAGCTCTAGAACCGCCATATTTGCACACACGAATATGCTACCGCACAAATGGCTCGTGCGTGTCCTACAGCCTCTTGACACTAGGTCAAGCATGACCGTATGCCATGGTTAAGGCATTTTGATGCCTCTGGCCTCACCACCACAATGTTTGTCATCACCCGAGAGCCCGAACGGCCCTTAACTACAGCTCCACGACTCCAGAACATCCATAATTGCACACACGACTGTGCTGCCGCACGGTCGGATCCTATGCATCCTATGGCTCTCTTCACCGGGTCAAGCACGCTTGTACGCCATGGTTAAGCCATTTTGATGCCTCTCACCTCTCCACCATAGAGTTTTCCATCACCCGAGAGCCTGAAGGGCCCTTAACCATGCCTCCACGGCTCCAAAACTGCCATATTTGCACACTCGACCATGCTGCCGCACGGTCGGTTCCAACGCATTTTATGGCTCCCGCTCGAGTCAAGCATGCCCGTACGCCATGGTTAAGGCATTTTGACACCTCTCGCCTCTCCACCATAGCGTTTTCCATCACCTGAGAGCCTGAACGGCCCTTAACCTCGGCTCCACGGCTCCAAAACTGCCATATTTGCACACTCGACTATGCTGCCGCACGGCCGGTTCCTGCGCATCCTACGGCTCCTCGCACCAAGTCAAGCACGCCCATGCACTATGGTTAAGGCGTTTTGACACCGCTGGCCTCTCGAACACAGCATTTGTTGTCGCCCAAGAACCCGAATGGCCCTTAACCATGGCTCCACCGCTCTAGAACTGCCATATTTGCACACACGACTATGCTACCGCACAAATGGTTCCTACGTGTCCTACATGCCATGACACTAGGTCAAGCACGACCGTATGCCATGGTTAAGGCGTTTTGACACCTTTGGCCCCACCACCACAATGTTTGTCATCACCCGAGAGCCCGAACGGCCCTTAACTATAGCTCCACGACTCCGTAACATCCATAATTGCACACACGACTCGTGCCGGCGCACGGCCGGATCCCGTGCATCCTACGGCTCTCGGCACCGGTTCAAGCACACCCGTACGCCATGGTTAAGCCATTTTGATGCCTCTCACCTCTCCACCATAGAGTTTTCCATCACCCGAGAGCCCGAAGGGCCCTTAACCATGGCTCCACGGCAGGAAAACTGCCACATTTGCACACACGACCATGCTGCCGCATGGTCGGTTCCAACGCGTCCTATGGCTCCCGGCACTGAGTCAAGCAAGCCCGTACGCCATGGTTAAGGCATTTTGACACCTCTGGCCTCTCTACCATAGCGTTTGTCATCGCTCGAGAGCCTGAACGGCCCTTAACCTCGGCTCCACGCCTCCAGAACTGCCATATTTGCACACACGACTTTGCTGCCGCATGGCCGGTTCCTATGCGTCCTACGGCTCCTCGCACCAAGTCAAGCACGCCCATGCACCATGGTTAAGGCGTTTTAACACCTTTGGCCTCTCCACCACAGCATTTATTACCGCCCGAGAACCCGAATGGCCCTTAACCATGGCTCCACAGCTCTAGAACTGCCATATTTGCACACACGACTATGCTACCGCACGCCCAGCTTCCCTGCATGTCCTATAGCTCTCGACACTAGGTCAAGCACGACCGTATGCCATGGTTAAGGCGTTTTGACGCCTCGGCCTCACCACCACAATATTTGTCATCACCCGAGAGCCCGAACGGCCCTTAACTATAGCTCCACGACTCCACAACATCCATAATTGCACACACGACCGTGCCGCCGCACGCCGGATCCCGTGCATCCTACGGCTCTCGGCACCGGGTCAAGCACGCCCGTACGCCATGGTTAAGCCATTTTGATGCCTCTCACCTCTCCACCATAGAGTTTTTCATCACCCGAGAGCCCGAAGGGCCCTTAACCACAGCCTCCACGGCCGCAAAACGCCATATTTGCACACACGACCATGCTGCCGCACGGCCGGTTCCAACGCATCCTATGGCTCTCGGCACCGAGTCAAGCATGCCCGTACGCCATGGTTAAGGCATTTTGACACCTCCGGCCTCTCTACCATAGCATTTGCCATCGCCGAGAGCCCGAACGGCCCTTAACCTTGGCTCCACGGCTCCGTAACCGCCATATTTGCACACACGACCATGCCGCCGCACGGCCGGGCCTAACGCATCCTATGGCTCCCGGCACCGAGTCAAGCATGCCCGTACGCCATGGTTAAGGCATTTTGACACCTCTAGCCTCTCCACCACAGCATTTGTTGCCGCCGAGAACCCGAATAATGGCCCTTAACCATGGCTCCACAGCTCTAGAACCGCCATATTTGCACACACGAATATGCTACCGCACAGCCGGTTCGTGCGTGTCCTACATGCTCTCTGACACTAGGTCAAGCATGACCGTATGCCATGGTTAAGGCATTTTGATGCCTCCGGCCTCACCACCACAATGTTTGTCATCACCCGAGAGCCCGAACGGCCCTTAACTACAGCTCCACGACTCCGTAACATCCATAATTGCACACACGACCGTGCCGCCGCACGGCCGGATCCTATGCATCCTATGGCTCTCTTCACCGGGTCAAGCACGCCCGTACGCCATGGTTAAGCCATTTTGATGCCTCTCACCTCTCCACCATAGAGTTTTCCATCACCCGAGAGCCCGAAGGGCCCTTAACCATGCCTCCACGGCTCCAAAACCGCCATATTTGCACACTCGACCATGCCGCCGCACGGTCGGTTCCAACGCATTTTATGGCTCCCGCCCGAGTCAAGCATGCCCGTACGCCATGGTTAAGGCATTTTGACACCTCCGGCCTCTCTACCATAGCGTTTGCCGTCACTCGAGAGCCCGAACGGCACTTAACCTCGGCTCCACGGCTCCGAACCGCCATATTTGCACACACGACTTTGCTGCCGCACGGCCGGTTCCTGCGCATCCTACGGCTCCTCGCACCAAGTCAAGCACGCCCATGCACTATGGTTAAGGCGTTTTGACACCGCTGGCCTCTCGACCACAGCATTTTGTTGCCGCCCAAGAACCCGAATGGCCCTTAACCATGGCTCCACCGCTCTAGAACCGCCATATTTGCACACACGACTATGCTACCGCACAGCCGGTTCCTACGTGTCCTACAGCTCTCGACACTAGGTCAAGCACGACCGTATGCCATGGTTAAGGCGTTTTGACACCTTTGGCCCCACCACCACAATGTTTGTCATCACCCGAGAGCCCGAACGGCCCTTAACTATAGCTCCACGACTCCAGAACATCCATAATTGCACACACGACTGTGCCGGCGCACGGCCGGATCCTGTGCATCCTACGGCTCTCGGCACCGGTTCAAGCACACCCGTACGCCATGGTTAAGCCATTTTGATGCCTCTCACCTCTCCACCATAGAGTTTTCCATCACCCGAGAGCCCGAAGGGCCCTTAACCATGGCTCCACGGCAAAGAAAACCGCCACATTTGCACACACGACCATGCCGCCGCATGGTCGGTTCCAACGCGTCCTATGGCTCCCGCACCGAGTCAAGCAAGCCCGTACGCCATGGTTAAGGCATTTTGACACCTCCGGGCCTCTCTACCATAGCGTTTGTCATCGCTCAAGAGCCAGAACGGCCCTTAACCTCGGCTCCACGGCTCCAGAACTGCCATATTTGCACACACGACTTTGCTGCCGCACGGCCGGTTCCTATGCGTCCTACGGCTCCTCGCACCAAGTCAAGCACGCCCATGCACCATGGTTAAGGCGTTTTAACACCTTTGGCCTCTCCACCACAGCATTTATTACCGCCCGAGAACCCGAATGGCCCTTAACCATGGCTCCACAGCTCTAGAACTGCCATATTTGCACACACGACTATGCTACCGCACAGCCAGTTCCTGCATGTCCTATAGCTCTCGACACTAGGTCAAGCACGACCGTATGCCATGGTTAAGGCGTTTTGACGCCTCTGGCCTCACCACCACAATATTTGTCATCACCCGAGAGCCCGAACGGCCCTTAACTATAGCTCCACGACTCCATCATCCATAATTGCACACACGACCGTGCCGCGCACGCCGGATCCCGTGCATCCTACGGCTCTCGGCACCGGGTCAAGCATGCCCGTACGCCATGGTTAAGCCATTTTGATGCCTCTCACCTCTCCACCATAGAGTTTTTCATCACCCGAGAGCCCGAAGGGCCCTTAACCACAGCTCCACGGCCGCAAAACCGCCATATTTGCACACACGACCATGCCGCCGCACGGCCGGTTCCAACGCATCCTATGGCTCTCGGCACCGAGTCAAGCATGCCCGTACGCCATGGTTAAGGCATTTTGACACCTCCGGCCTCTCTACCATAGCGTTTGCCATCGCCGAGAGCCCGAACGGCCCTTAACCTTGGCTCCACGGCTCCGTAACCGCCATATTTGCACACACGACCATGCCGCCGCACGGCCGGTTCCTAACGCATCCTATGGCTCCCGGCACCGAGTCAAGCATGCCCGTACGCCATGGTTAAGGCATTTTGACACCTCTAGCCTCTCCACCACAGCATTTGTTGTCGCCCGAGAACCCGAATGGCCCTTAACCATGGCTCCACAGCTCTAGAACTGCCATATTTGCACACACGAATATGCTACCGCACAAACCCGGTTCGTGCGTGTCCTACAGCTCTTGACACTAGGTCAAGCATGACCGTATGCCATGGTTAAGGCGTTTTGATGCCTCCGGCCTCACCACCACAATGTTTGTCATCACCCGAGAGCCCGAACGGCCCTTAACTATAGCTCCACGACTCCGAACATCCATAATTGCACACACGACCTTGCTGCCGCACGGTCGGTTCCTATGCATCCTATGGCTCTCGGCACCGGGTCAAGCACGCCCGTACGCCATGGTTAAGCCATTTTGATGCCTCTCACCTCTCCACCATAGAGTTTTCCATCACCTAAGAGCCCGAAGGGCCCTTAACCATGCCTCCACGGCACCAAAACCGCCATATTTGCACACACGACCATGCCGCCGCACGGTCGGTTCCAACGCATTTTATGGCTCCCGGCTCCGAGTCAAGCATGCCCGTACGCCATGGTTAAGGCATTTTGACACCTCTAGCCTCTCTACCATAGCGTTTGCCATCACTCGAGAGCCCGAACGGCACTTAACCTCGGCTCCACGGCTCCGAACCGCCATATTTGCACACACGACTTTGCCGCCGCACGGCCGGTTCCCGCGCATCCTACGGCTCCTCGCACCAAGTCAAGCACGCCCATGCACTATGGTTAAGGCATTTTGACACCGCCGGCCTCTCGACCACAGCATTTGTTGCCGCCCAAGAACCCGAAGGGCCCTTAACCATGGCTCCACCGCTCTAGAACCATATTTGCACACACGACCATGCCTACGCCGCATGGTGCCATGGTGTTTGTCCACCCGAGAGCCCGAACGGCCCTTAACTATAGCGACCCTATGGCTCCATAATTGCACACACGACCGAGTCAAGCAAGCCCGTACACCATGGTTAAGGCATTTTGATGCCTCTCACCTCTCCACCATAGAGTTTTCTACCATAGCATTTGTCATCGCCGAGAGCACACGAACGGCCCTTCCAACCTCGGCTCCACGGCTCCGCAACTACCATATTTGCACACACGACTTTGCCGCGCACGGCTCCACGGCTCCTATATTTGCACACACGTCCTACGGCTTCCTCCTACGCACCAAGTCAAGCACGCCCATGCACCATGGTTAAGGCGTTTTAACACCTTTGGCCTCTCCACCACAGCGTTTATTACCGCCCAGAACCCGAATGGCCCTTAACCATGGCTCCACCGCTCTAGAACCGCCATATTTGCACACACGACTATGCTACCGCACGGCCGGTTCCTACATGTCCTATAGCTCTCGACACTAGGTCAAGCACGACCGTATGCCATGGTTAAGGTGTTTTGACGCCTTTGGCCTCACCACCACAATATTTGTCATCACCCGAGAGCCCGAACGGCCCTTAACTATAGCTCCACGACTCCAGAACATCCATAATTGCACACACGACCGTGCCGCCGCACGGCCGGATCCCGTGCATCCTACGGCTCTCGGCACCGGGTCAAGCATGCCCGTACGCCATGGTTAAGCCATTTTTATGCCTCTCACCTCTCCACCATAGAGTTTTTCATCACCCGAGAGCCTGAAGGGCCCTTAACCACAGCTCCACGGCCGCAAAACCGCCATATTTGCACACACGACCATGCCGCCGCACGGTCCGGTTCCAACGCATCCTATGGCTCACGGCACCGAGTCAAGCATGCCCGTACGCCATGGTTAAGGCATTTTGACACCTCTCGGCCTCTCTACCATAGCATTTGCCATCGCCGAGAGCCCGAACGGCCCTTAACCTTGGCTCCACGGCTCCGAACCGCCATATTTGCACACACGACCATGCTTTGCGCGCACGGCCGGTTCCTAACGCATCCTATGGCTCCTAGCACCAGTCAAGCATGCCCATGCGCCATGGTTAAGGCATTTTGACACCTCTAGCCTCTCCACCACAGCGTTTGTTGTCGCCCGAGAACCCGAATGGCCCTTAACCATGGCTCCACAGCTCTAGAACCGCCATATTTGCACACACGAATATGCTACCGCACAAAATTGCCGGTTCGTGCGTGTCCTACAGCTCTTGACACTAGGTCAAGCATGACCGTATGCCATGGTTAAGGCATTTTGATGCCTCCGGCCTCACCACCACAATGTTTGTCATCACCCGAGAGCCCGAACGGCCCTTAACTACAGCTCCACGACTCCGTAACATCCATAATTGCACACACGACTATGCCGCCGCACGGCCGGATCCCCGTGCATCCTATGGCTCTCGGCACCGGGTCAAGCACGCCCGTACGCCATGGTTAAGCCATTTTGATGCCTCTCACCTCTCCACCATAGAGTTTTCCATCACCCGAGAGCCCGAAGGGCCCTTAACCATGCCTCCACGGCTCCAAAACCGCCATATTTGCACACCCGACCATGCCGCCGCACGGTCGGTTCCAACGCATTTTATGGCTCCCGGCTCCGAGTCAAGCATGCCCGTACGCCCGGTTAAGGCATTTTGACACCTCCGGCCTCTCTACCATAGCGTTTGCCATCACTCGAGAGCCCGAACGGCACTTAACCTCGGCTCCACGGCTCCGAACCGCCATATTTGCACACACGACTTTGCTTTGCCGCACGGCCGGTTCCTCGCGCATCCTACGGCTCCTCGCACCAAGTCAAGCATGCCCATGCACTATGGTTAAGGCATTTTGACACCGCTGGCCTCTCGACCACAGCATTTGTTGCCGCCCAAGAACCCGAAGGGCCCTTAACCATGGCTCCACAGCAGTTTTCACATTTGCACACACGACCATGCTGCCGCATGGTTGTTTCCAACGCGTCCTATGGCTCCCGACACGAGTCAAGCAAGCCCGTACACCATGGTTAAGGCATTTTGACACCTCCGGCCTCTCTACCATAGCGTTTGTCATCGCCGAGAGCCCGAACGGCCCTTAACCTCGGCTCCACGGCTCCGTAACTACCATATTTGCACACATGACTTTGCTGCCGCACGGCCGATTCCTATGCGTCCTACGGCTCCTCGCACCAAGTCAAGCACGCCCATGCACCATGGTTAAGGCATTTTAACACCTTTGGCCTCTCCACCACAGCGTTTATTACCGCCCGAGAACCCGAATGGCCCTTAACCATGGCTCCACAGCCTCTAGAACCGCCATATTTGCACACACGACTATGCTACCGCACGCCCGGCCTCCTGCATGTCCTTTAGCTCTCGACACTAGGTCAAGCACGACCGTATGCCATGGTTAAGGCATTTTGACGCCTCGGCCTCACCACCACAATATTTGTCATCACCCGAGAGCCCGAACGGCCCTTAACAATAGCTCCACGACTCTGCATCCATAATTGCACACACGACCGTGCTGCCGCACGCCCGGATCCCGTGCATCCTACGGCTCTCGGCACCGGGTCAAGCACGCCCGTACGCCATGGTTAAGCCATTTTGATGCCTCTCACCTCTCCACCATAGAGTTTTTCATCACCCGAGAGCCCGAAGGGCCCTTAACCACGCCTCCACGACCGCAAAACCGCCATATTTGCACACACGACCATGCTGCCGCACGGTCGGTTCCAACGCATCCTACGGCTCTCGACACTGAGTCAAGCATGCCCGTACGCCATGGTTAAGGCATTTTAACACCTCGGCCTCTCTACCATAGCGTTTGCCATCGCTCGAGAGCCCGAACGGCTCTTTACCTTGGCTCCACGGCTCCGAACCGCCATATTTGCACACACGACCATGCCGCCGCACGGCCGGTTCCAACGCATCCTATGGCTCCTGGCACTGAGTCAAGCATACCCGTACGCCATGGTTAAGGCATTTTGACACCTCTAGCCTCTCCACCATAGCGTTTGTTGCCGCCTGAGAACCTGAATGGCCCTTAACCATGGCTCCACAGCTCTAGAACTGCCATATTTGCACACATAAATATGCTACCGCACAGCCGGTTCGTGCGTGTCCTACAGCTCTTGACACTAGGTCAAGCATGACCGTATGCCATGGTTAAGGCGTTTTGATGCCTCTGGCCTCACCACCACAATGTTTGTCATCACCCGAGAGCCTGAACGGCCCTTAACTACAGCTCCACGACTCCAGAACATCCATAATTGCACACATGACTGTGCTGCCGCACGGTCGGATCCTGTGCATACTATGGCTCACGGCACCGGGTCAAGCACGCCTGTACGCCATGGTTAAGCCATTTTGATGCCTCTCACCTCTCCACCATAGAGTTTTCCATCACCTGAGAGCCTGAAGGGCCCTTAACCATGCCTCCACGGCTCCAAAACTGCCATATTTGCACACTCGACCATGCTGCCGCATGGTCGGTTCCAACGCGTCCTATGGCTCCCGGCATTGAGTCAAGCAAGCCTGTATGTAACACCCCAAAATTTGCATTTTTGAAAATAGTGTAAAAATGATTTATTTATGTATTTTTGTGCTCATGAAAACCTAGGAAAACAACATTTTTCATGAAACTAAAATTTATCGTGGGGTTAGAAACACTGTTGTGCATTCATGCTAGTGCATTTGATTTATTGTAATGTTTGGTTTGGGCTAAACACGAAAATGATTTCAAAATCATTTGAAACCCCAATTGAAAAAATTAACAAAAAAATAAAAAGAAAAGGATTTATTCTCTCCCTTCCTAACTCTCGGCTTCTGGCCCAAGAAGCACGATCGGCATGCTGCCTCCATCCATCCCGCTGGTCAGCTGCCTCCCTGAGACCCTGACTCGTGCTCGTCGATGGCATGGACTCTGCCGTAGGAGTCCGACTCCACACCGTCTCTGCCCTGGCCCGGCGTGCACTTCACGCTATCCATCCCTTAAATAGCAGACCTGCTTGTGTCGCACAGCCCAACTTCGAGAAGTAGCCACGCAGCAAACCCTAGAGCCGCCATCTGCAAACTCGCCGAGAAGAAGCTAACAACACCGAGCTTGATTCGCCGCCTCCGGAGCCGTCGCGGCACCTGCATGATCTCGACAAAACCAGCCAAGCTCTTCATCGCCCTCAGCTCCGCACTGCTGCCTGGTTTGGATATATTGCCGAGAAGGACACAGGTTACGTCCTGTTCGCCGCCGGCGACCTTCATCCATGCCTACGTATGTGTATGTGCATGCCTGCCGTTCCAATGGTTCTCGATCGTCTCCGAAGCCTCCTTGAGAACCATCGTCATGGGAAGACTAAGCTGCTGATTCTCCGATGTAAAGAACGACCAGCCATCCTGCCGTGTCTCGGAGATTGATTCTATTCCATGCGTATTCTGTTCTCAAACCTACAAGGGTAAGTCACCATGGATTTACCTCCACTCGCTCTGTCATTGAAGCTAATCTCCGTATCTTCTGCTTGTTGCCAATGGTGTAGCTTGTACCGCCATCGCCCTTGTTGATGTTGCCGGGCTCGAGATCGATCCGCCGTCGTCTTCCATGTCCGCCGTTGAGATCCTCTTGCAGCCGTTTCCACAAGCAAGTGCACAGCCAGGGAACACCGCCTACCGATCCACTATGGCCGGGAGAGGGCGCATGAGTTTCCTCTACGTGAAGCACCATCTTGTCCAAACCAAGCACCCCACTAGTGCTGCACCGATCTATTGCTACTTCGTCGTCCATCACGGTAGCAAGCACATGCATATGCATGCATGACTCAAGATATTCCCTAGCTACGTCCCCGAGTACCGGCCCGGTCACGCATATATGCAAGCTGACGTCTCCTTCTACCGAGCCTGCCATGGCTGTCATCCGTTTTCTATTACGGTGAGCACGTCTACTGAAACTTTCGTCATGCTCTCTCTACCCTCATGTTCATAGGGTCATACTTTCCGTCTCGTGAAAATGAAAACGTGTGTGTTTTTTGTCGGCACTCGCAAGCAAACAAACTACGTCGTTCCTTGCTCTTGCCATACGTGCTGCAGTGGCAATCGCTGAGACTCATCTGCCCTTGGTAAGTCTTGCTGAGTATCTCATACGTCGTGGCCCTGCTCCAGATTACAAGCTATTCGTATTGCTAGCTTGATGACATCACATCTTGACAAGGATACAATTTCTTGCCATTTTCCTTCATAGAAACAAATCGCGAAATATAAGGAAATACACGTCTACATTCCATCTTGTTTTACTTATAAAATCTTCGTTTTAACTCCGTTTTGGTTCATTCAAAATGCGTTGGATTCATAATTTCGTAAGCTACGCAGTAGTGCTACTGTTTAGTTCAGTTTGTAACTTTTATATTTCAAGCTCATATTTAATGCATTATTAGTCCATAGGAATAACTTGGAAAATTCATATCTTCGCCATCGTAGCTTCGTTTTTGATAAATTTGGCGTACTCGTGTGATCGTAGTGACGTAGATTAGTTTTAAAAGCTTTTCAAACTGTTTTGCTATGATTGGTGTACTGCTCTAATTTAGTCTTATTGTTTGCTTCGTGTATGATTGCATAGATTGCTTGAGTGGTGTTCTATAATCGTGTCCAATGGTGAGCTTACGTTGGCAATCAAGAAGAAGTGAAGATCAAGAGGCGCTTCTATGAGAAGTTTTGGGATTTGAAGAAAGGATGTAAGTTTAAGGCAAGTATAGTAGGACCATCCTTGTGTCCTATTCACTCTCACTAAAATTCATATGCATGTGTCCTTTGTCACCCTATATAGGATTACCTAGTCTTGTTTTCCTGTTACCTTGTTAAACTCGGGCTATTGCATGTGGGTAGTGATGCTAGTGCTTCATAACATGATCTTGTAACTTGATTAATAGATTATGCAACAATTCTAAAAGATGACTTTTTAGCAACTTGGAATCAAGAGGGTTAAGGTGATTGGTTGTTTCCATTCACTTGATGTTCCCTCTCCTTAAGGACTTATCTGTACGTGATCATACGGGATTTCACGTGCCGTATGTGGGGGCTATATGGCTCGGCTCTAGTGCATTCAAGAGACCTTTTCTAGCTTGTGAGAGGGAGGGCTGAATTGGGTATAGGGCGGCTCCTCCATGGTGTGTATAGCCGGGTAGGATGTGTGCCACTTTGGGAGGAGGGATTCCCTATATTCGACGACAAGGCGACCCTTGCTTGTTAGACGAACTTTTGGGTGGCTTTATAGTGAGACCCGCTCATTCACCTTGGTAGTGTCATGGGAATTGCAAACCCGAGCAAATGGGAATCACGACTCACGGGTAAAGGGTACACCTCTCGCGCGAGTTAAATCGATATGTCGTCCGTGCCCACGGATAGGGTGGCCCCGAGACATTGCGTAATAGATGACCACCGTTATTTATGCTTAATGTTAATATTGATGTTAATTGTATTCTTTAATCATGTTTACTTGATCATGTGGTTATGGGAACACTACCTTGATGCTAATTGCTAAAATATGACATATACTTAAAAGCTACTTGCAGTTTAACCGTGTCAGCCATTTGAGCCTCATAAACCCCCTGCTATACTTGCGGAGTTCGACATGGACTCACTCTTGCTATTCCTACCACCTCAGGAGAAGTCTAGGCTTGTGGTCAACCAGTCAGTTTGGATCCAGTGGAGTGGAGTCAATACCCGAAGAACGGAGTTGTCTATCCGTTGTTTGTTTCCTAAGGTTATCTCTTTTTACTAAGTACGTTTTTAAGCATTATGAATTGATACTACCCCTTATTTGTAGCTATATGTGAGATTTGACTTCTAATACTCACATATGGTGCATATCTGGTTTTGTCCTTAAAATCGGGTATTACAAGTGGTATCAGCTCCCTGTTGACTGTAGGACGCAAGCCTAGTTAGAATGGTCGTTTTTAGCTCTCTTTGCTTCACCTTATTCTTGCTTTCCACCTTGATCTTGTTAATGGCTAAAACTTTTATTCCATCCTCTCTTACTCTTTTACGAAGAATGTTGCTTCTAGTCTAACATAGTTTAAAATTTCATAGATGTCTCGTGTCCATCAAACCACCCATATTTAGACTGGAGGTTTCATCCCACCAAGAGCTGAGTAGGAGTCAATGGAGCCTGGGAATGAAGTTATGACGGAAGACTGAATAGGGAATGACTTTAGGAGGTTACAAAAGGAGTATGATAACCTCATGGCAGTTATAGGAGAGCCGAAGATAAGCCTTACCCTCCTTTTCATTTTAGGTGTAGGCATCCCTTTATGTAAAGCCGTTAGTTTTCGGTAGTTTTAGTCTAGCAAAAGTCTTTTGTGCAAGTGAACTTTGGTGTGTTCGTTGAGTTGTCTTTATGAATTTGAGTGATTTGGATTTTTGTAATGAGTGCTGGAAAGTTGTGGGCTTGTCCATAACATTCCTTAGTTAAACATATTAGTGTTTGGGGTCTTTATCATTAGTAGTTGGGTCAATCTCGAATCTGTCCTCTGCTGAAATTTCTGGAGTAAGTCTGCAATGGTTCTGTCATTCTCGAATTTGGCTACTGCAAGTCTGGTGAAATTTTTATGGCAATAAGTAGACTTCTGTAGTTTTCCAATCCCAGAAGAATCACGTTAAAAGCTGTTCTGAGTTGTGAGATCTATTGATTACAAATTGAGGTTCTGTGCAGTCTGGGAAGTCAGAAACAGTTTCTGTTGTTGTCTGTTTTCGACAATCTTAACCACCGAATCTGTTAAATTGTTCTTCATAAAAGTTTTGGGAAATTTTATAAGCTTTCCAACGGTATAAGATTTGTCTGAATTGGATATCTGGAACTCCAGTTATGATTGTTTTACTGTTCTGCTGAAAGCTGCACCTCGACCAGAATTTCAGAATCACTAGTCTTTGGGTTTGTCTAAGATAATTTCTATGTACATTGGAATGCAGATGCCGCCAAGGAGATTTATTGAAGGGTTTTCCAAGATAGCTAAACCTTTGACAGCATTGCTAGAGAAGAATGCTAAGTTTGTGTGGTCAGATAAGTGTCGGCCAGTTTTGAAAAGTTAAAGGAGAAGTTGACTACAGCCCCTGTCTTGACATTCCCCGATTTGAGCAAGAAATTCTCTATCTATTGTGATGCATCACGTCTTGGTTTGGGTTGTGTTCTGATGCAAGAGGGTAGAGTGGTTGCGTATGCATCGAGGCAGTTGAGAAAGCATGAGTTAAACTATCCTACTCATGACTTGGAATTAGCAACCGTGGTTCATGCTCGAAGATCTGGAGGCACTATCTAATTGGGCATAAGTGTGATGTCTACACCGACCACAAGAGTTTGAAGTACATATTCACTCGCCGGATCTCGAATCTGCGACGTCGTTGGTTGGAGTTGATCAAAGATTATGATCTCGATGTGCATTATCACCCCGGAAAGGCGAATGTCGTAGCCGATGCCCTTAGTAGAAAGAGTTATAGTGAGCCTCGGACGACACCAAAGGACTGATATGTTGTGTGCAGAATTCAACCATCGAACCTTGGTATTGTTACTAATGCTATGGAAATAGAAGTGACACCTACTCTAGAGCAAGAGATATGCAAGGGTCGGCAAGAAGATGAGAAGCTAAGGGAAATAGCGTAGAATGTAGTGCTCGGCAAAGCACACCGGTTTCCACTTAGATGAGAATAGTACATGGATAAAATGTTGCTTCATATGTTCTATATTGTTGGTTCAACTTGGGTTTGCATAACTTGCTTAATATCGATTAAAAGGTGACCAACTAAAAGCTAATGCAGTTAACCGTGTCGACCTTTTGAGCTTCATACACCCCCATGTTATGCTTGCTAAGTACGTATGTACTTACACTTGTTTTTACTTCAATACTTGGAAAATCCCGGATGGGTAACAGATCAAGATTGGATTGAGAGCTATCGCCACGACTACTAAGCTTGAGTCAACCAAACTTGACGAGTCCCCGTGTTGGAGCTTCCGCGTGGAGAGATTTATCGTATTGTTCTATTTATGTAGAGAATATGTGATACTTATTCGTTCGTTTTGTAATAAACATTGAGATGATACATTATTACAGGTTTGTCAACTTATGTGAGCGACTTTCGGGGTTCACATAAGGTTTGTATGCACCTTATTCTTGTCCTTAAAAATAAGGTGTGACACCGTACGCCATGGTTAAGGCATTTTGACACCTCGGCCTCTCTACCATAGCATTTGTCATCGCTCGAGAGCCCGAACGGCACTTAACCTCGGCTCACGGCTCCAGAACCGCCATATTTGCACACACGACTTTGCTTTGCCGCACGGCCGGTTCCTGCGCATCCTACGGCTCCTCGCACCAAGTCAAGCACGCCCATGCACTATGGTTAAGGCGTTTTGACACCGCCGGCCTCTCGACCACGCATTTGTTGCCGCCCAAGAACCCGAATGGCCCTTAACCATGGCTCCACCGCTCTAGAACTGCCATATTTGCACACACGCCTATGCTACCGCACAAATGGTTCCTACGTGTCCTACAGCTCGACACTAGGTCAAGCACGACCGTATGCCATGGTTAAGGCGTTTTGACACCTCTGGCCCCACCACCACAATGTTTGTCATCACCTGAGAGCCCGAACGGCCCTTAACTATAGCTCCACGACTCCAGAACATCCATAATTGCTCACACGACTGTGCTGCCGCACGGCCGGATCCTGTGCATCCTACGGCTCTCGGCACCGGTTCAAGCACACCCGTACGCCATGGTTAAGCCATTTTGATGCCACTCACCTCTCCACCATAGAGTTTTCCATCACCCGAGAGCCTGAAGGGCCCTTAGCCATGGCTCCACGGCAAAAAACCGCCACATTTGCACACACGACCATGCTTTGCCGCATGGTCGGTTCCAACGCGTCCTATGGCTCCCGGCAGAGTCAAGCAAGCCCGTACGCCATGGTTAAGGCATTTTGACACCTCCGGCCTCTCTACCATAGCGTTTGTCGTTGCTCGAGAGCCCGAACGGCCCTTAACCTCGGCTCCACGGCTCCGTAACCGCCATATTTGCACACACGACTTTGCTTCTTGCACGGCCGGTTCCTATGCGTCCTACGGCTCCTCGCACCAAGTCAAGCAAGCCCATGCACCATGGTTAAGGCGTTTTAACACCTTTGGCCTCTCCACCACAGCGTTTATTACCGCCCGAGAACCCGAATGCCCTTAACCATGGCTCCACAAATCTAGAACCGCCATATTTGCACACACGACTATACTACCGCACGCCCGTTCCTCGCATGTCCTATAGCTCTCGACACTAGGTCAAGCACGACCGTATGCCATGGTTAAGGCGTTTTGACGCCTCGGCCTCACCACCACAATATTTGTCATCACCCGAGAGCCTAAACGGCCCTTAACTATAGCTCCACGACTCCAACATCCATAATTGCACACACGACCGTGCTTTGCCGCACCAGCCGGATCCCGTGCATCCTACGGCTCTCGGCACCGGGTCAAGCACGCCCGTACGCCATGGTTAAGCCATTTTGATGCCTCTCACCTCTCCACCATAGAGTTTTTCATCACCCGAGAGCCTGAAGGGCCCTTAACCACAGCTCCACGGCTGCAAAACTGCCATATTTGCACACACGACCATGCTGCCGCACGGTCGGTTCCAACGCATCCTATGGCTCTCGGCACTGAGTCAAGCATGCCCGTACGCTGTGGTTAAGGCATTTTGACACATCTAGCCTCTCTACCATAGCGTTTGCCATCGCTTAAGAGCCTGAACGGCCCTCAACCTTGGCTCCACGGCACCAGAACTGCCATATTTGCACACACGACCATGCTGCCGCACGGTCGGTTCCAACGCGTCCTATGGCTCCCGGCACTGAGTCAAGCAAGCCCGTACGCCATGGTTAAGGCATTTTGACACCTCTAGCCCCTCCACCATAGCGTTTGTTGCTGCCTCCGAGAACCCGAATGGCCCTTAACCATGGCTCCACAAATCTAGAACCGCCATATTTGCACACACGAATATGCTACCGCCGCCCGGTTCGTGCGTGTCCTCTGACTCTTGACACCAGGTCAAGCATGACCGTATGCCATGGTTAAGGCATTTTGATGCCTTCCGGCCTCACCACCACAATGTTTGTCATCACCCGAGAGCCTGAACGGCCCTTAACTACAGCTCTACGACTCCAGAACATCCATAATTGCACACACGACCGTGCTTTGCCGCACGGCGGATCCCGTGCATCCTATGGCTCTCGGCACCGGGTCAAGCACGCCCGTACGCCATGGTTAAGGCATTTTGATGCCTCTCACCTCTCCACCATAGAGTTTTCTATCACCCGAGAGCCTGAAGGGCCCTTAACCATGCCTCCACGGCTCCCAAACCGCCATATTTGCACACTCGACCATGCCGCCGCACGGTCGGTTCCAACGCATTTTATGGCTCCCGGCTCTGAGTCAAGCATGCCCGTACGCCATGGTTAAGGCATTTTGACACCTCTGGCCTCTCTACCATAGCGTTTGCCATCACTCGAGAGCCTGAATGGCACTTAACCTCGGCTCCACGGCTCCCGACCGCCATATTTGCACACACGACTTTCTTTGCCGCACGGCGGTTCCTGCGCATCCTATGGCTCCCGCACCGAGTCAAGCATGCCCGTACATACGGTTAAGTCATTTTGACACCTCTAGCCTCTCCACCACAGCGTTTGTTGCCGCCTCGAGAACCTGAATGGCCCTTAACCATGGCTCCACAACTCTAGAACCGCCATATTTGCACACACGAATATGCTACCGCACAAAGGTTCGTGCGTGTCCTACACCCTTGACACTAGGTCAAGCATGACCGTATGCCATGGTTAAGGCGTTTTGATGCCTCTGGCCTCACCACCACAATGTTTGTCATCACCCGAGAGCCTGAACGGCCCTTAACTACAGCTCCACAACTCCAGAACATCCATAATTGCACACACGACCGTGCCGCCGCACGGCCGGATCCCCGTGCATCCTATGGCTCTCGGCACCCGAGGTCAAGCACGCCCGTACGCCATGGTTAAGCCATTTTGATGCCTCTCACCTCTCCACCATAGAGTTTTCTATCACCCAGAGCCTGAAGGGCCCTTAACCATGCCTCCACGGCTCCAAAACTGCCATATTTGCACACTCGACCATCTTTGCCGCACGGCCGGTTCCAACGCATTTTATGGCTCCCGGCTCTGAGTCAAGCATGCCTGTACGCCATGGTTAAGGAATTTTGACACCTTTGGCCTCTCTACCATAGCGTTTGCCATCACTCGAGAGCCTGAACGGCACTTAACCTCGGCTCCACGGCTCCAGAACTGCCATATTTGCACACACGACTTTGCTGCCGCACGGCCGGTTCCTGCGCATCCTATGGCTCCTGGCACTGAGTCAAGCATGCCCGTACGCCATGGTTAAGGCATTTTGACACCTCTAGCCTCTCCACCACAGCGTTTGTTGCCACCGAGAACCCGAATGGCCCTTAACCATGGCTCCACATGCTCTAGAACTGCCATATTTGCACACACGAATATGCTACCGCACACCCGGTTCGTGCGTGTCCTACGCTCTTGACACTAGGTCAAGCATGACCGTATGCCATGGTTAAGGCGTTTTATGCCTCGGCCTCACCACCACAATGTTTGTCATCACCCGAGAGCCCGAACGGCCCTTAACTACAGCTCCATGACTCCGCATCCATAATTGCACACACGACCGTGCTTTGCCGCACGGTCGGATCCCCGTGCATCCTATGGCTCTCGGCACCGGGTCAAGCACGCCCGTACGCCATGGTTAAGCCATTTTGATGCCTCTCACCTCTCCACCATAGAGTTTTCCATCACCCGAGAGCACGAAGGGCCCTTAACCATGCCTCCATGGCTCCAAAACTGCCATATTTGCACACTCGACCATGCTGCCACACGGTCGGTTCCAACGCATTTTATGGCTCCCGGCTCTGAGTCAAGCATGCCTGTACACCATGGTTAAGGCATTTTGACACCTCGCCTCTCTACCATAGCGTTTGCCGTCACTCGAGAGCACGAACGGCCCTTAACCTCGGCTCCACGGCTCGAACCGCCATATTTGCACACACGACTTTGTTTGCCGCACGGCGGTTCTTGCGCATCCTACGGCTCCTCGCACCAGGTCAAGCACGCCCATGCACTATGGTTAAGGCGTTTTGACACCGCTGGCCTCTCGACCACAGCATTTGTTGCCACCCAAGAACCCGAATGGCCCTTAACCATGGCTCCACCGCTCTAGAACTGCCATATTTGCACACGACTATGCTACCGCACCCGGTTCCTACGTGTCCTATGCTCTCGTCACTAGGTCAAGCACGACCGTATGCCATGGTTAAGGCATTTTGACACCTTTGGCCCCACCACCACAATGTTTGTCATCACCCGAGAGCCCGAACGGCCCTTATAGCTCCACGACTCCAGAACATCCATAATTGCACACACGACTGTGCTGGCGCACGGCCGGATCCTGTGCATCCTACGGCTCTCGGCACCGGTTCAAGCACACCCGTACGCCATGTTAAGCCATTTTGATGCCTCTCACCTCTCCACCATAGAGTTTTCCATCACCCAAGAGCCTGAAGGGCCCTTAACCATGGCTCCACGGCAGTAAAACTGCCACATTTGCACACACGACCATGCTGCCGCATGGTCGGTTCCAACGCGTCCTATGGCTCCCGACACTGAGTCAAGCAAGCCCGTACGCCATGGTTAAGGCATTTTGACACCTCTAGCCTCTCTACCATAGCGTTTGTCGTCGCTTGAGAGCCTGAACGGTCCTTAACCTCAGCTCCACGGCTCCGTAAGCGCCATATTTGCACACACGACTTTGCTGCCGCACGGCCGATTCCTATGCATCCTACGGCTCCTCGCACCAAGTCAAGCACGCCCATGCACCATGGTTAAGGCGTTTAACACCTTTGGCCTCTCCACCACAGCGTTTATTACCGCCCGAGAACCCGAATGGCCCTTAACCATGGCTCCACAAATCTAGAACTGCCATATTTGCACACACGACTATGCTACCGCACGCCCAGCCCCTGCATGTCCTATAGCTCTCGACACTAGGTCAAGCACGACCGTATGCCATGGTTAAGACGTTTTGATGCCTCTGGCCTCACCACCACAATATTTGTCATCACCCGAGAGCCCGAACAGCCCTTAACTATAGCTCCACGACTCTGCACATCCATAATTGCACACACAATTGTCTTGCCGCACAGACCGGATCCCGTGCATCCTACGGCTCTTGCACCGGGTCAAGCACGCCCGTACGCCATGGTTAAGCCATTTTGAAGCCTCTCACCTCTCCACCATAGAGTTTTTCATCACCCGAGAGCCCGAAGGGCCCTTAACCACAGCTCCACGGCTGCAAAACTGCCATATTTGCACACACGACCATGCTGCCGCACAGCCGGTTCCAACGCATCCTATGGCTCTCGGCACTGAGTCAAGCATGCTCGTACGCCATGGTTAAGGCATTTTGACACCTCTGGCCTCTCTACCATAGCGTTTGCCATCGCTCGAGAGCCCGAACGGCCCTTAACCTTGGCTCCACGGCTCCAGAACTGCCATATTTGCACACACGACCATGCTGCCGCACGGTCAGTTCCAACGCATCCTATGGCTCCCGGCACCGGGTCAAGCATGCCCGTACGCCATGGTTAAGGCATTTTGACACCTCTGGCCTCTCTACCATAGCATTTGTCATCGCTCGAGAGCCTGAACGGACCTTAACCTCGGCTCCACGGCTCCAAAACTGCCATATTTGCACACACGACTTTGCTGCCGCACGGCCGGTTCCTATGCGTCCTACGGTTCCTCGCACCAAGTCAAGCACGCCCATGCACCATGGTTAAGGAATTTTGACACCGCTGGCCTCTCGACCACAGCATTTGTTGCCGCCCAAGAACCCGAATGGCCCTTAACCATGGCTCCACCGCTCTAGAACTGCCATATTTGCACACACGTACCATGCTACCGCACACTGTTCCTACGTGTCCTATGCCTCCTCGACACTAGGTCAAGCACGACCGTATGCCATGGTTAAGGCGTTTTGACACCTCTGGCCCCACCACCACAATGTTTGTCATCACCCGAGAGCCCGAACGGCCCTTAACTATAGCTCCACGACTCCAGAATATCCATAATTGCACACACGACTGTGCTGGCGCACGGCCGAATCCCGTGCATCCT